>CM049813.1:20558271-20593271 GCA_027422405.1 Ptychobarbus kaznakovi
ACACACACACACACACACCCCACACACACACACACACACACACACACACACACACAACACACACACACACACAACACACACACACCACACACACACACACAACACCACACACACACACACACACACACACACACACACACACAACACACACACACACACACACACACACACACACACACACACACACACACACACACACACACACACACACACACACACACACACACACACACACATGAACAGACACAAGCACTGTTGTGATGACATTCACAGCTGTTCTGTGTCTGTCAGAGTGCCTCAGCGGCTGTTTTGTGTCCTTAGCTAGAAACACTAATGACAGAGATGCCATATTTCTCTCTCTCTGGCCTTAAAGACCAGGATTTGGGCCATGACTCCATGTTTGCTGATCCCCACAGGAGGCCACCGGATCCCCGGGCCGAAATTATCAAGCCTAACCGTTCCAGCTAGGTCATACGCACAACAACCCAAAACCCAGGGAGAAGAAGAAATAATTGATACATGTAGACGTGGAGGATTTGTTTATAGAAACTCTGGGACTAATCATATGAGATGAGAATAGCAGCAGCAGTAAATTACTGTCACCGGAATTCTCATTTCACCCTTTGAATTATTCCTTCTTACTGGCGCTCAGGTAGTGTGTTTGATTTCCCGTGTAGAAATCGGCATGCTTCACGAGCGTAAATGTCACTTGGGATGACAAAGTGTTAAATCAAAATGCTTCACATATCAGAAAACTGTACATGTGCGCTGTGTGGATTTGACTGAGGACATCAGTCGCTGTTAAACGGCTTTGAAAGAAGCACATGTGTTGACAGGGTCACTCTTAAAGGGGGGTTATTTTCTATATAGGTAAACACGGGCCAGGGATGTGCAGGCGCACCAAATATCTACCGATGCAATCCATCACCGCGCGTACCTTTCAGCACGGATTTCTATAAGAGATCTCCAGTGTCCCACATAACTCTCCCTGTTGAGTTCAGACTCTTCCGTGAGCCATTTGTGCATTTGTAAACGGGGTTTTAATAATAGCCTGCTCGTTAAACCATTAGAGGCCCAGTCTAATGCCACATGAAGTCTTCTAAATCTTGGCATGATGAAGGAGGTGCATCTGGACACGAGAGGCATTTGGCAGGTGTGGATGCTAACATGAGTACGGGGAGAGATGGGATTTGGAGAAGAACCAAACGGGGATGGGCGACTTTTAGCCCAAAGAATCCTGCCAATAGGATACTACTGTTAGACACTGTTAGAACATGCATTTGACAGCAAAAATAAAGTCATAAATAAAACGATAAATGGAGAATATATATATATATATATATTAAATTATAAATAATTAATAAATAAGCTTCAGGCATTACATATTTTTTTAAGTTTAAACTGGCCATTTACGTCAGTTACCTGATATTCCTATTATTTTTCATCTAATGGAATTTCAAAGGAATTTTCATGGAACTCCAATGGATTTTGACGATGTTGGTCAGAAACGGCTCTATCTGAAGAGCAGTCAGTAACCTGAGTGTCATGTGTAAACCGCTTTCACAGCTCACCGCTGGCTTCTGTCAAAACGAGAGGTGTCGACCCTGCCAAACATAAAGCGAGTCAACAGCCCCTCATCTCAGGGACAGATGTGTAAAACCTGGCAGGGGAGACAGACAAGAAGAGATAGAAAAGAAAGAGTGTGAGATAGAGCAGGATGGCAGGATGGGCGGCCATTTGCTGGAAATGTCAACTGCCTACTCGCTGTTTATGTTAATGAAGGATGTAGCGGTGCTGTTTTGAGAACTGTGTGGGCTCGCCGTATTAGTTTCAGCCGTGCAATGATAGAAGGGACAAACCAGGCAAAAAATACTTTAAGCAAAACATCCTAGTTTCAGCTAAAGCAATGCCTGCCATTAATTAAACGCAGCCCGGATGCCTTACTCCTGCTTCGGACTGTTTGTTCTCAAAGCATCTTTGAAATTGTTTTATTAGTCCTAATGCACACACACACACACACACACACACACACACACACACACACACACACACACACACACACACACACACACACACACACACACACACACACACACACACACACACACACACACACACACACACACACACACACACACACACACACACACACACACACACACACACACTCTAACATCTTTTCTTCATATTGTCTTACATTCCCAAGGCCATTGTACAGGCAAACGTCACAATAAAAGAGTCTGAATCAAAACCGTGTGAAACAAAGTGCTCGAAGCAACAGGACGTGGAAACAAAGAGAGATAAGACACAACTGCATGTGGATGATTAGAAATGAATGACTGCTGGAGAACAATATAACAGGCCTCATCAGCAGGGCTTCTCATCCTAGTTCAGCTGAAAATTACTTCCGAATTCTTTCCCCTACTCTCCCTGTCAGCACGTGTGTGTGTGTGTGTGTGTGTGTGTGTGTGTGTGTGTGTGTGTGTGTGTGTGTGTGTGTGTGTGTGTGTGTGTGTGTGTGTGTGTGTGTGTGTGTGTGTGTGTGTGTGTGTGTGTGTGTGTGCTTCTGAAAGGCTAGGTGTTTTCCGCTTCACCTAAATTGTCAAGCATTGTTGAGAATCTCACACACACAAACACACACAGAAAATGTGACAAAGAAATGACAAGCTATCACTGGAGACCACAAAGGCAGCGGAGACTGAAATGTGTTTGACAATCTGAGAGACATGTGTTTTGTACAGTCAGTCTTGTGATTAAAACAGTTATGGTCCAAAAATCAGCTCATTATACAAGTATACAAGAAAACCTGGTTTATATTAGATTTTTTAAACAAAATTATCCAGTCTTGATGTCAATACACTGACAGACATGCATGCAAAATGCACACATGGAGTATGTTTATATGCAATATAAATAAAAAAAATATGAAACATTTTGTTAATTATATTGATTGTGCTATCCATATAAACAACAATATATGTAATATTTAAAATTGTTTAAAAATTACATATATACAAATTTTAAAATATTCACAAAAATTAAATATGCACACAATATGAATCAGATCCTAACCCCAATTATTTATTTTATTATTATTATTAAAATGTCATCACATAAGGTAGAGGACAAAAAAACCTCAAAATCGTATTTCCCTGAAGTAAACATTTTGTCATTTAATTCATTTATTATTAATTTACAAAACTTACATTATGAAATTCTACTCCAGGCAAAACAGCAGGCAATGCATAAGAAAAAACACAACAATAGTCTTATGTATATTTTAATACTACTTACTTGTTAGTAAAACAAAATTTATGAATGTAAGAAAGATCATTTTAATCATCAGATTTAAATAATGATTCATTTAACAAAATAAAATAACATGTATATGTCTCTTTTAGCACAAAACAGAAGAGCCACGTCATCCACCCCGAAACAGAATATCAAATTCAACACTGAAAGGAAGATATCCCATGCTGCTTTGTGGTCTGGGCGTGTTTTCCGCTTAGCAATAGAAAAGAGAGATTAATTAGAATTTGGTTAACAATGGCGTGGCTTTCAGATTAATCCATCTGACCTCTGACCTGCATTGAGCCCAAACGCTGCCTGGGAAAACGATGAGAAGCCGAAAGAGACTGGAACTGCTGCAATACCGAAATCACCCACCATTCCTTGAGATAGTTAGAACATACGAACTCTTAATTGGGGTCATCGGCACAAAATTTAATTCCCTTGCACTGTAATTTAAACCACCGAGCACTATGAAACAAACGAGACGTCGTCTGGGAATCTGTACACACGGAAAACACATTCCTCCGACATATACAAAGAGCAGTGGGCTAAGTGAACACTAATCGGGCCGGACATCTCCCACACAAGCACGACTTGACACCCCTAAATAACATCACCCCGTGACACATTCTTCACTGCACCCTCCCAGGAAAATAATTCCACCAGAACCGGTCCTCCCGATCGATAATCCATGTCTGGGACACGCTACATAAATAAATATGAACTCCATACCCTCCTCAGCCCCATTCCAGTCAAGCCAAAGGACAGAAAACAGACTTAGCTGCCGAGTCAAAGGTCGCCCAAGACTAAATTAGGGAGTCCCATGTGGATGAGGGAACAATTACCCTAAATCCTTCAGTGTCTCTCACACTCCCCTGTCAAAGTGCTGCAAACAGCATAAAAGTGAGGAGCGCACCCCCTTTTAGGCTTGTCAGATTGTATATAGTTTCTAAACAGAGATGGGAGGGTCAAAGGTGTTGAGGTGAGAGGTCAGGGAGTAAGAAACGAGAAGATTGAGAGACGAAAACTCTCTAGCTGATGGATAACACTTGGTTTGGGAAGTGGCTCATTGAAAGCTGCAGGACCACACAAAACCAAGAGTTACAATCACAATGCATTTCAATGCCTCAGTGAAAGACCTCAACATAAGCCCTATTCGGACAGGAATAGTCCGGTAAATTATTATTTTACTGATGTACTTTGAGATATTAATTCAGACCGAATAATTATTATTTGGGGGGGGTGCAAATTTTTCAGCTAATGTGTGTATTTTTTCCACAATGATTCTTATTTATTTGATCTTCGTTACTAAAGCTAAATTGCTTGATGCACCACCCGATGCATTTTCATTATGAACTTACACTTTTTAAAAAAAAAATTCCATAAAAAGATCTGGTTGTTCAAGTTAAAAAAATTAAATAACTAAAAAAACACCTCTATAACATATATACAAGTGAAAAATCCCATTCCCATCCTTATCATTACATTAAATCCTCTGTAACTACACCTCAAACTGCTATAGACTGAAAGCAGGTAAACATCTTACAAAAACATTTTTATACTAGCTTAAGAAAACCTTGAGGCACATTACGGCACATTTAGCTCATAATTGTGCTCTGGGGATAACGGCATCTGCCTGCTGTCTGGAACATTAGATGATGTGCTGCAATTTTGATTAATTTAAGAGCTCACAGTGCTTTCAGTCCTCTGTGATTACTGACACATTTGAGATAAATGTAACTCTGACGGAGTAACCTTCACCTCTAATTTCATTGTGTTGGTCTCTGGTCCTTTCTTAAGAGCGCTTAGCGTCCATGTTCAGATTCCATTAGTGAACTCAGGCATGTTCTGACAGTCTGTTTGTCTGAGGATCACCTAGCAACGCTATTGTGTCCGTGCTCATTTGATGACCATAAACACATTTCATTAGCTCAACAGAACCATAAAACAGTTTGATTTTTGGCATGACACCAAGTTGTCATTCATTATATTTACAGTATTATTTAAATGTTTCAAATGACGCATGAAATACAACATGCATTGTTTGTGCAAATTCAAAACTGATGCATTAGATATCATGAGCTAACAATGATCTGTACAATATTTATTCATCTAGATTAAAGGTAATTTAATTTTATATTTATTCAGAATGTTACATTTATAATGAACAAAAATTAGTTCTGACACTAACTGACACAGACAGTTTTATTGGCTGAGTGACTCTCTTTATGAGAGAGACACTGAATCATTCACTCATCGATTTGTTCAAAAACACTGATTCATTTTTTGATGAATTAATGACTCTTTACGAGTGAGTCAGTGAATCATTCACTCATCGATTTGTTCAAAAACACTGATTCATTTTTTGATGGATCAAGTGACTCTTTATGAGTGAGTCACTGAATCATTCACTCATCGGTTTGTTCAAAAACACTGATTCATTTTTTGATGAATTAATGACTCTTTACGAGTGAGTCAGTGAATCATTCACTCATCGGTTTGTTCAAAAACACTGATTCATTTTTTTATGAATTAATGACTCTTTACGAGTGAGTTTGAAATCATTCACTCATCAATTTGTTCAAAAACTGATTAATTTTTTTATGAATAATGACTCTTTACGAGTGAGTCAGTGAATCATTCACTTATCGATTGTTCAAAACACTGATTCATTTTTTGATGAATTAATGACTCTTTACGAGTGAGTCAGTGAATCATTCACTCATCGGTTTGTTCAAAAACACTGATTCATTTTTTTGATGAATTAATGACTCTTTACGATGTGAGTCAGTGAATCATTCACTCATCGGTTTGTTCAAAAACACTGATTCATTTTTTGATGATTAATGACTCTTTACGAGTGAGTCAGTGAATCATTCACTCATCGGTTTGTTCAAAAAACACTGATTCATTTTTTGATGAATTAATGACTCTTTACGAGTGAGTCAGTGAATCATTCACTCATCGGTTTGTTCAAAAAACTGATTCATTTTTTGATGAATAATGACTCTTTACGAGTGAGTCAGTGAATCATTCACTCATCGATTTGTTCAAAAACACTATTCATTTTTTTTGATGGATCAAGTGACTCTTTATGAGAGACACTGAATCATTCACTCATCGATTTGTTCAAAAACACTGATTCATTTTTTGATGAATTAATGACTCTTTACGAGTGAGTCAGTGAATCATTCACTCATCGATTTGCTCAAAAACACTGATTCATTTTTTGATGAATCAAGTGACTCTTTACGAGTGAGTCATTGAATCATTCACTCATCGATTTGTTCAAAAACACTGATTAATTTTTTATGAAATAATGACTCTTTACGAGTGAGTCAGTGAATCATTCACTTATTGATTGTTCAAAAACACTGATTCATTTTTTTGATGAATTAATGACTCTTTACGAGTGAGTCAGTGAATCATTCACTCAACAATAAGCGGTTTGTTCAAAAACACTGATTCATTTTTTGATGAATTAATGACTCTTTACGAGTGAGTCAGTGAATCATTCACTCATCGATTTGTTCAAAAACACTGATTCATTTTTTGATGAATTAATGACTCTTTACGAGTGAGTCAGTGAATCATTCACTCATCGATTTGTTCAAAAACACTGATTCATTTTTTGATTAATTAATGACTCTTTACGAGTGAGTCAGTGAATCATTCACTCATCGATTTGTTCAAAAACACTGATTCATTTTTTTTATGAATAATGACTCTTTACGAGTGAGTCAGTGAATTATTCACTTATCGATTTGTTCAAAAACACTGATTCATTTTTTGATGAATTAATGACTCTTTACGAGTGAGTCAGTGAATCATTCACTCATCGATTTGTTCAAAAACACTGATTCATTTTTTGATGAATTAATGACTCTTTACGAGTGAGTCAGTGAATCATTCACTTATCGATTGTTCAAAAACACTGATTCATTTTTTGATGAATCAAGTGACTCTTTACGAGTGAGTCAGTGAATCATTCACTCATCGATTTGTTCAAAAACACTGATACATTTTTTGATGAATTAATGATTTTTTAGGAGTGAGTCAGTAAATCATTCTCTTATCGATTGTTCAAAAACACTGATTCATTTTTTGATGAATTAATGATTTTTTAGGAGTGAGTCAGTGAATCATTCACTCATCGATTTGTTCAAAAACACTGATTCATTTTTTGATGAATCAAGTGACTCTTTACGAGTGAGTCAGTGAATCATTCACTCATCGATTTGTTCAAAAACACTGATTAATTTTTTGATGAATCAATGACTCTTTACGAGTGAGTCAGTGAATCATTCACTCATCAATTTGTTCAAAAACACTGATAAATTTTTAGATGAATTAATGACTCTTTACGAGTGAGTCAGTGAATCATTCACTCATCGATTTGTTCAAAAACACTGATTAATTTTTTGATGGATCAAGTGACTCTTTATGAGTGAGTCAGTGAATCATTCACTCATCGATTTGTTCAAAAACACTGATTCATTTTTTGATGAATCAAGTGACTCTTTACGAGTGAGTCAGTGAATCATTCACTCATCGATTTGTTCAAAAACACATTTTATGATGAATCAAATGTCAAATGAGTAGATGAATTACTCATGATTTGCTCAAAAAAACTGATTCATTATTTGATGAATCGACTCTTACGTGAGTCAGTGAATCATTCACTCATCGATTTGTTCAAAAACTAATAAATCTGATGAATTTTTTGATGCATTAATGGCTCTTTATTACAAGTGAGTCAGTGAATCATTCACTCATCGATTTGTTCAAAAACACTGATGAATTTTTTGATGAATTAAATGGCTCTTTAACGAGTGAGTCAGTGAATCATTCACTCATCAAATTGTTCAAAAATACTGATTAATTTTTGATGAATTAATGACTCTTTACGAGTGAGTCAGTGAATCATTCACTTATCGATTTGTTCAAAAACACTGATTCATTTTTTGATGAATTAATGACTCTTTATGAGTGAGTCAGTGAATCATTCTCTCATCGATTTGTTCAAAAACACTGATTCATTTTTTTGATGAATTAATGACTCTTTATGGAGTGAGTCAGTGAATCATTCACTTATCGATTGTTCAAAAACACTGATTCATTTTTTTATGAATTAAGTGACTCTTTACGAGTGAGTCAGTGAATCATTCACTCATCGATTTGTTCAAAAACATTATTTATCAACGAATCAAATGACTCTCTTTATTAATGAGTTCACTTAAATGATTTGTTCAAAAACCATGATTAATTCATGAATGAAGCAGTGATGGTCTCCTTGTCATATTCAAAATAACAGAACTCTTGCTTATGCGATATTGCTTAAAAATACTATTGTTAACCTACCGTTAATACTGCATTAAGAAATATTAGTTTACACAACTTTAAGTGCATATGAAAAAGTTAACAACTATTCATTGTTAATTCATGATTTCAAATGCATTAAAATAATATTATTGTAAAGTGACAAAACCCAGCAATGGAAAATCCTGCAACATACAGAACATACAGAGTTAGGAGCTTCCATCAGCACGTGTCAGCGCTAACAATGAATAAGCTAGCCTGCAGTTGATTTTTGACTTTACTGTATACACAGAGGAAGCATAACAATGTTTGTGGGCCCACATGCCACGGGTTGTAGCTTGCAATGGATACCATCCCAGAGGGTCACAGGCTCTGGAAACCGGCCACGGTTTAGGGAGCTACATTCACGTTAACATTAACACACACACACACACAGAGTTTCAGCTGAAAGATTTCCCTACGGGTCTAATCCATCTCACTCTGGTCCACAAACACGTCTCCAGCACAAGAGAGGAAGATCTTCTAGTAGAAGAGTCTGTTTAGCTTAACGCTGACCAAGAGCGATGCAGCACTCAATATGCTTCTTGTGAGTGGTGGTTGAATAGTTATACAAAAATAAATAAATACAAATAATAAATTTTAATATTTTGAATATTACTAAATAATATAAAATAGCAATATATAATATAAAACATTTTGAAGATATTATACATAAAATATGTATTAAAATTATAATATTAAAATAAAATATTTTATTTAAAATAAAATGTTGTACAAAAATAAAATAAAAATGTATGGATTTAATAAAATAAAATGCATATATTTAATTGTATAGTTATATTAGCTTTTCTTATTTAGATGCCAAAATGTGACAACGTGACTAAATTGCACAATAATCATTATTATTTTATATATTCAAATTATTAATTTTAATATTTTAAATATTACAATATTTTATTATATTAAAATACAATATAAAAATATTTTAGATAAAATAAAATGTACAAGTTTTAAAATAAAATTGTATAGGCTTATTTTACAAAAAGATTTGTTTTTATTGTGAATGTACAAAAATAAAAGCACACCTTTTACAATTCCGATTGTCCTCATGACTAAAATGAGTATTTGCTTCCACTGTGCAGCCTGTTCATTATCATTATAAAAAACAATCAGTCAAACATATGGGAAAAAAACACACTGCTTAGTTTAAAAATGTAGTAAAATCTGTGCCGTAAAGCGTTATCACCGTACCGCCATGAAGTTATGCAAAACATTTTGTGTTACATGGATTCTGGAAAGCGACTGAAGTAGGCCTACATAAAAGGTAAATAATATTTTGGCATTCACATACATTGCGAATACGGAAACCTTTGATTTTGTGTCAAACCAGAGACCCAACATTGGTTTCAGTTTCAGTTAAGCCTAAATTCATTCGTTTTGGTTTGTCGTTTATATAGCTATAGCTTATATAGCTATAGCTTCTTACATTTTTAATTCTTGTTCTTTTCTAAATAGCTTACTGTTAATGGAAATAATTTGTTGTGGAGTGAGGGGAACTAAAATAGCCTAACTATGTTTACAATGTTTATTATAATGTTTGTAATTCGCGTCGGCCTATTTCTGAATGAAATAATCAAATGCAACATAGGCGACTTATGTTTACTCTTTCTCTCTCTAAAAAAAATTTTGTTGTTGTTTTTTTTAATATTTTGATAAATTACAAACAAAAAATTAATAAGTGACTTTAAACCGTTTAACTGATTGTATTAATCAGTCAAAATTATTATCGGTCGGTTAACGGTTAAAATGAAAATCCCTAGCAGATGGCAACTAAAGACAGAAGTAGAAGTTAGAATAATGTCTAAAATAAGTACATTACACCAGTAAAAACGAATTTGTTGAGAGTTGAGCTGAACTTAGACAGCATGGAAACAAAGCCCTACTATTTTGGATGAAAAAGTGATTGTATTTTATATCACGCTGTCATTTTTTTATGACTAAGCACATGACAACTCCTTGGGTCATGTGTCGAGGTGCTTCGTTCCAGAACGGACCCTCTGTTCCTGATCAGTTGCGGTTCAATCACCGAATCTTCTTCCAGTTAAGTCCTTCCGACTCTGACTGTCCATCACAATGGGCACAACTGCAGAAATAGACGGGAGCCACAATGGTTCCTTGTTTCCCGAGCCGGCAGCAGTTGTCAGGCCACAGCGGCGATTAGACGACACCTCGGCGGGTCCGGGTTAATTCCTCATCCACTGTCACTGGAAGGATTACACAGCCGAGTGATGGAGCGGCCTTATCTCGCCTCACACTGATAAATCAGGTGCTAACACAAACCGCTGCTTCAACAGATCCA
Source organism: Ptychobarbus kaznakovi (assembly GCA_027422405.1). Classification (NCBI taxonomy): domain Eukaryota; kingdom Metazoa; phylum Chordata; class Actinopteri; order Cypriniformes; family Cyprinidae; genus Ptychobarbus; species Ptychobarbus kaznakovi. Next base: position 20,569,241 of record CM049813.1, read on the forward strand.
CACCGAGGGAACGGACAGCGCTGACAGTGAAGCTGTGGGAACAAACGGCACCGGGAGACAAACGAGCGACTCTAAAACATAAGCCTGTTTGTCTTTCAAAAATGTCCATTTGCTGCCTCCTGGCTCAAGTCTTGTTGCTTCAAGGTATTAAACAGCCTGAGGATTCCAGATCGAGACTTGGCCTGGACGTGGAGCAGCATTCAGTGGATTTTCGGGTGGAAATCTCGGATGACAATAGGTCAGATTTGTTGCAACCATGGCTGAAATGTCTGGCTTTGGCTCAAATTTAATTGTCAAAGCATTACATTCAATACATGATTGTCTTTTACTGTGTAAAGGTAGACACATTTATTGTCGTTCTGTGAATTTTTGCAGGCGAAATTCAGTCATTTCAATAGGAATTACTAGACATATGTTTATTTTATTTCATTTTAGGTCTTTGTTCACTTGCATTAATACTATAATAAAATTAACTGAAATATTATAAAAAACATATAAAAATACTTTTTTTAATATTTGAAAAAAATTTAGTTGTTGCAACTTTTTTCAGTCGAAATTCAGTCATTGCCTAACACAGATTTCATAAAATATTCAAGCTGCCTGTACTTTTAATAATAGATATTTGAAATCTAAGAAAAGATTGCCCAGAAGTAAAATGGCATAAATAATATTTTAAATATGAATATATTTACAATGCTTAAATATTACTCTTTATTTTATTTTATAACTGCTTGGTCTTAGTTCACTTACATTCGCATTAAAATAAAATGTATTCAAATATTAAAAACTAAATACTTTTTTAAATATATGAGAAAATATATATATTTTTAATTATATAAAAAATGTGTATACAATTGCATTATAATAGTCACAAACGATTCCTTGTTTTGATGGCAACATGTGACTTTAAAATACACAATCATTTTGATTCTCTAATATTATATATTACAATTATTAACAACGATTAATAGTTTAAATAATATTTCCATATTTCAATCTAAACCAATGTACAAAATGAAGAGCATTACATTGGTAAAAACTATGACAATTTGTGACTCTTCGCTTACTTTAAGCAAGGAAAAGTTTGTTGTCACGCTGTAAACTCTGTCATTCCCACAGCTAACAGTAGAGCTAGCGTGTCAGTCTGCTTAGCCTCCTCCGACAGTACGCTATCACTGCCATCTGCTCTCCACAGCACCAAGACAAAACGACCAAGAGATGATCTGCTAAAACAAGCAGACAGCTGAAACAACTCCAGTCTGAGAGCACAACATACCTCTTCCCAGAACAAAGTTGGCTTTAAGCACTCGATTCCCTAAGGGCCGGGAAATCAAAACTGCTGGACGAAAGCTCTTAATATTTCATAACAGTGTCATCTGCGACTACAGATGAATAAAAACAGAGCAAAAGGGCCATGCGTGAATCCCTAACAGTAGCTCTTTTGTGAACGTTAAGCTATTCTACCAAAGCACTGCTATGCTTCCTCTGGACAGAGGCTCTCAGTTCTTCAACATCTACACATTTCTCCGTCTGTTATGACTCTTAATGCCTTGAAGGATTCAGAACAGACAGCAACGAGGGTTCAGAGGCCAATTAATGACACCGAAACATTGTACAGCAATGTTAAAGACTTTGAAATGCATCCTAGAGTGCAATAAACCTTACAAGTGCAAATAAAATATTTTATAATATAATGTAATATATAATTTATATGTATACAGCCATTTTATATAATCAAATATTTACTCCACTTTAATAAAATAAAATAAAATAAAATACATTTCAAAGTATTTTTATATTAGCTTAAATGTCTTATTTGGATGCCAAAATGTGATTTTTAAGTGCACAATAATTAGATATTAATAATAATTAACAATAATTATTATTTCAAATATTACATATTCAAGTGATAATCGTATTTTAAATATTACAATATAAAATAAAATAAAATAAAAAAATTTACATTAAATAAAATAGAAACAAAATATCAAGCAATATGCAAAGTACAGTACATAACACCGGTAATAATTTGTTTAGAGTTCAGTTGAACTTAGATATAAAACAGGGAAACAATTCCCACTATGTGGAATATCAGATGATAAATCAATTAATGACAATGCAATCATAAACAATCTAGTTTCAAGTTATGTTAGTGATATTTGATCATTTACCATGCAGTGTGCTGTGATATGCAGCAGACTGTGTCCACACCGCGTGTGATTTATGCTAATACAGGATTAGCTAATCTTTTGCAATAAACAGTTTGCATTTACCCGCTGTAGTATTGCATTTATCTTGTCAGGAAAAAAAGGCAATATAGAAAGGGTTATACCCTCGGGCTTATCTGACCCCCTTCTGAAATGAAATGCATGGATTCTCTGACAGTAGCGCAAGTGTTTGGGGAGTTTGTGTGGAAAGCAATAATAAATATCCAAGCGGAGAGCAGCTATCCGATAAAGACCAATACTCTGACTGTGAGAGCAGAGCGCTGGAACAGCCAAACCAATCTTCCTCTCTAATCGCCAGTCAGATCCCCTTGTTTTCACACTGATATGCAATTCATTAGTGCGCTAGAGCGAACTCAAAGCCACTTTTCTCCAGCGTTGAGGACTCATTGATTTACGCAAGGGCGGTTAACTCCGCCGGCTTATCAAAACTTATCATCTAATGAAATAAATTAATAAAGCAGGATCCTAGCGCAAATATCTGTCTAGAGGAGATAAGAGGGCATAAAATGTGCGCTGGCTTGTGAAAGAGAGTAATGGTGGTCTCAATGATGGTGAATTGTAATGTAGTCCCTGGAGATGAACTCATTTTCACCATCCAGTGATCACTGTCTGACCACAATTACCTTCATCGAAACATTTATTACAGACACCGAAACTCATGGATGCTTACAGGGCGACGCTGATTTGACTACAAGGGATACGCTGCCAGGTTTCTAGCCATTGATTTACATGCCAAATCTGGTATATCACATTAGAGAAAAATTATTACAAATAAATACATTTAAAAAAGCACTCACTTGAGTTAACACATTTCTAATAACAGTAACTACAATGAAAGCACAACTCAACTTACGTAAACTGCAAGTCATTTATTATTACGTTATAGCATTATACAATTAAATCAAATTTAATAATGCATTTCAAAATAAACATTATAATAATAACACAATATATAGTTAATTTAGAATAAATAATACAAATATATAATACAAATTAAATTAAATATAAATAAATGTAATTTTAATGTTAATTTTTTACATTTATTTAAAATAAATGTTCATTTATTTAGTTAATTAAATTATTTAAAAAAAAATATTTGAATTATTTGGAAAAAAACTGATCTAAAACGGACGGATCTAAACTGCAAGCAATTTATTACATTTAATAAAAGTTTATAAAATTAAACCAAATTTAATGAAAAATATTTTAATAAAAACTAAAAAATATATATCATTCATATTAATAATAATATAATACATTTAATAAAATATTTATTTTAAATATTTTTTAAATACTACAATTAAATAATTAAATATTTAGAATATAACAATTTTACATAATTTTAATTTAATAAATGTTGATAAAATAATACAACTGTTATTTCAATAAAATTTCAATGTTGATTTGCATTTTTTTTTTATATAAAAAAATGTAAACAGCTTATAAATTAGATGGCAACAGTGGATGCAGAGGAAGCAACACATCTTTTATCCCCACACCATGTGTTGTGAATTTCTGTTCTCTCTCTCTTACAGAATAAAGCTCATGCACCTGGAAATCATCAGAAGCTGTGCATGGACAGGTGATCTAGCCCTCCTGGGCAAAAGACAAAGTCAAAGACAAGTCCTGTCTATTGCCTCAAACAGCCGAGGAGAGCCAAGTCCAACAGCCAACAGACCACCCTGAGAAATGAGACAAAACCATTGATGTTGATATAGTAAATCAAGACTCAAAACGAGTCTTCACACTCCATTTCAGGAAGCATCAGAGCCAGACGACAAATCTGGACATCAAAGTCTCACAGCATATGGGCAAAAGACCATTAAAGAGAAGTCATGTATGTAGCAGTTAAAACTACACGGCTGCGACTGCGGCTTGAAACCGACCTGGCACTTTGAAGTGTTTAGTCAGGGTAAGTGAAGCACACTGTGATCTGTAGTGTGGAGTACTCACACAGCGCTGTGCTTGCCCAGGACTCTACATATTTACCAACAGCAAATAACAGCATGTGCCCCGTCTGTGCCATCTCCTCTGGGCAAACAAAGCACCCTATCGTCACAAAGACAGTGTTTGGAGATCACTGGAGTGACATGTCAAACAGACAGACAGAAAGTTAGGGAATAATGACACAAAATGTCACTTTGAAACTGAAATAACCTCTTCCATTCACATTTGACAAGAAAATGAACACTGGTCACTGCCAATCAGTATGAACGGCTCTTAAAGGGACAGTGCACCCAAACATCTAAATCCTTTACTCTCCCTCGTGTCATTCCAAACGTGTATGATTATGAAAAATAAATGTGCCAAAAGGAGTTTTCAATAGCAATGTAAAAAAAAAAAAAACATTCTGGGTTCCATATAGAACCCTTTCATTGAATAGTTCATAAAATAAAAAAAATTTTTTCTTAGTTTAAATAACCTTTAAATAATCTAATTAAAAAAAATTGTGCAACGGAAAGGCTCTATATATGTTATATGAACCATCACTGTCAATAAAGAATATTTTTTAAGAGTGATTAAGAGTTTAAGAAGGAAAAAATAATGTTTTCTTTTTCATTGTAGTTTTAATTTGATTGTTTATTAATTTATTTTTGATTTCTCAGTAGAAAGTAAGTCCTTCAGGTTTGTGACATGAGGGTGAGTAAATAATGACCGTTTAGATTATTTTCTGTGTACATAATGTGCAAAAAATTGTTTGCAATACAGCCAGAAAAAAATTATATGTTGTTTTGTAATTAAAAAAAAAATACATACATACATAACTAACTAACTAAATAAATAAACGTCACTTATACATTTTACAGGTTTAAAATTTAAATAAAGACTATATAGTCATATTTTCAAAAACTATTAAAAATGACAAAATCACAACAAAATTACTGAAATATTAAAACTAAAATGTAAATATATAAAGAAATATATATATAAACTTAATTCAAAATAAAAAGTATAATAGTCTGAATGATACTAAAATAACAATTATTTGTATAATATACTACTTTATCTGAATGAATGCATTGTATGGACAAAAATCCCTATATTTCAGGGGGTTTCTCAGAAGAAGAAGAACATGTACAGGTTTGTGACGTGAGTATATAATGACAGAATTGTCTTTATGTGTGTGTGCACACTATCCCTTTACCGTGTCTGTGAGTTCAGCACATAGCATGAGATCGTTCTTGCTGTTTTCCTCCCCGTGCGGGTCTGGTGTCAGACACTAAAGTGTCTCCGGGTGCCGGCATTAGCTGGGTGTGCGCCAGGAACGCCAGAGGAGCGGGACACCCGGAGGATGGGTCTTCTGGGATGTGTCTCAGCTGGCAGACCCACAAAGACTCGCCAAATACAGACAGACACACAAACACACATGCAAACATTTACATTCTTCGACACACACACACACACACACACACACACACACACACACACACACACACACACACACACACACACACACACACACACACACACACACACACACACACACACACACACACCACACACACACACACACACACACACACACACACACACACACACACACACACACACACACACACACACACACACAGACCGAGCCGTTCTGAGAGCTGCCAGCTGTCAGACGTTCTTTCATCAGACTACAAACCACCTGTCTTCTTATCTTCTCCATGCAAGCTTCTCAGCTCTTTCCCTCCTTCTCTCAGTCTCACTCCCTCACTCCTGCTAACAAACTGATGTTCTAAAAATGCTTTCCAAACATGTGGGAATATGAACAGTTTTTACAGATTAAAACGTGCAATGTTTTGTAAAGGTTATCACAACGTTCCTAATGTTCTACCAACTTCATTAAAGTCAACAAAAAGCAATGTGAGTGGAATGGACTACTCAAAAATAAATTAAATTAATTAAATTACATACATAAATACATATTAATATAAAATAATAGATTGATATACATTGAAACAATATTTGTGTATGTTTGTGTTTAAATAAAAAATTACAGTATTTAATATATAATATAATGCATATATTTAATTAATGTAATATTTAAATGTAATAATAATATATATATATATATATATATATATATATATATATATATATATAAAATGTCATTTTATAAAAAATACTATTTAAATAAAAATAATAAAAAATAATTATAAAAATAATAAAATAAAAAAAAAAAAATAATTACAATTATATAAATGTATATTTTCTTTATTTTAATAATGTATTTATTTTTTAAATGTATATGTAATAATAATAAGATTTATATATATATTGACTGAATCATGAAGTGTGTGAGCACATTTTATGTGAAATATCAATATAAAATATAGATTGATATATATTTAAATAATATGTGTGTATGTTTGTGTTTATATTACAATTACAGTATTTAATATATAATATAATACATATATTTAATAAATGTAATATTTAATAAAAAAATGTATATACAATATATATATATATATATATTATTTAAAATACTATTTAAATAAAAATTATATAAAATAAAACATAATTAAATAAATTAATTATAATTAAATAATTAAAATTATATAAATGTATATGTATGTAATAATAAAATTTAAAGTTTTAATTTAACAAAAGTCAATAGTGACTTGTGTTGAATATTACTACTTAGTACGTAGTAAAATAATACTTACCTAGGCTAAATGTAATGTATAGTAGCTACAATCCTAATAAATGTGTTTAGTTCCCAACATCTACACACACTAAAAGTTTCCTAAGTTATAGCAGTGTGTTCGGATGTTTGTGTCGCAAATCTTGGAGCACACGTCCATCTGCATTACACAACTGCTCTTATCTTCCTCCGCCTATTTGTTTTGTTTCTGCGATTACCTTTGAACCGTGTGCCAAGCCGTTTCTGGGTAATATCCCACATGTTCTGACAGTGGGTTGATTCAGGCGTTTTTGTATATGAGCGTTTGGGCGGGACGGTTAAAAGGAATGGCGGGGTGGTCATGGGATCGCGGGGGGTGACGGAGGGGTCGAGTCTTGTTGGCCCTGACATCACAATAAGATAAGAGATATCCAATCGAGGGTCGTGTCTGCTGCAGGGTCAAGGTGCGTTTCGCCTCTCTATCTCCCCTCATTTTTCTTTCCGCCATCATCTACTGTTTGTTTCTGTGTCAACGGAGCGTTTACGTGCGGACAGGATGAGATTTGCCAGACCAGAACGAAAGCGCCAGCCTGGAAAGGATGCAAATAGTCCAGGAATGCCTATGAGAAAGCAAAAACGGACTGTTGCGGGTGGAAGGAAGGTTTCCCAAACAAGACTTTAGCGGTACATGCTGTTTAGCGGAGCCAGCGGTGTCCATGATGATGATGAGACGTGTCAAAGGGCAAGCGGGTCTGAGCGAATAGGGATGTGTGCTAGATGGCTGTGCTAAATGCACCGTGAATGGCACCCGGTTCCGGGCGGTCAAATAAAAAAAAACAAGATGTGCAGTTTCCAGGTAACGGAGGCGTAAAGTGTGTGTGAGACAGGTCAAGCTAATGGGCCGCGGCTCCTCTGAGAAAACACACACACATCTAAATGCACAAGACTGATGCAGCCGCCAGCTGTCGATGAGAAAGCAGGATGTGGAGCTTATCGGAAGAGAGTTTCCAATGAGAGTCAGCAGATTTGGGGTTACTAGGGTGCTAATATAAATGAAACCCTGGAATTTGGTCAAAATATGAATAAATCTACTATGTATTAACAGTAATAAGCCAAAAAGCATCAGTATATAAATATATATAAATAATAGTAAAAATTAATATAATATATATATATATATAAGCATATAATATATAAAAATAATAAACATATAAATATATAAATATTATAAATATATAATAATATAGAACATTTAATAATATATATAGAATAATATAAAAAATAATTGAAACATTTATATTTAATATATAAAATATTAAATAAAAATATGAATAATTTATTTATTTATATATATATATATATATATATATATGTGTATGTACATGGTATTAAATTTTTTCAGAGATTAACCAAAAACATTACATTCCAAATGGCTAGAAAAATAACAAAAAAAGAACAATTTAAAAAGAAAAATAATGTATTAATAAATATAAATATATATATATATATATATTTATATGACTAAATACTGTATGTGCTTTAAAGTCGTCATGAAATATAGCAGTAGTAAATATCATATGTTACTTCTCAACTGTTCAAGTCTTTCAAGCAAGCTTAACAATCAAAGACAGGAGTTTACATACTGTAATGCCTCCAAGCTAACATATTAAACATGCTAAACATGCGCTAACAGGTTTTCTCCTGTTCAGAACCGCTGCTTCACAAGTGCTCAGATATCAGTCAGGTTCAATCCACTGAGGTGGACACAAATTTACACGCCACTTATAAGCCTTGGGGGGTTGTCTGATTGAATTCTCTTCACCCGCGTCCAACTGCGATGAACTTATCCCCTCCTCCTCCGCCGGACGTCCTTCTACGCTGCCCCAGTGCATCTCTGTCAGCCAATCAATAAGCTATTATGGCTCCCAAACAGCAGGTGAAATGAACTTATAAGAGTACCTGCAGACTCGGCAGTCTGCTAATCCTGTTGGAAAGGGTCTAATGAGGGAGAGCAGGCCACGGCAGAGGAGCGTTTCAATGACACGCACGCACACACCTGCAACAAAACCCGCCGCTGTGCTGGGAAAGCGAAGAGCGTCCTTGAGGACACCTGCACTGCGGTGCAAAGAACTATGGAGGAACTCCAAATATTATTAGTTCCCACCGGTGTTTGCACATATTTCTGCCATTCAATTTGCATAAGTTCACTGCACTCGGTCACCCTGAAAACCACAGTTCACCAGGCACTACACTTATTGTTTGTGCTTTAAAACTGTGGTAAGGTTGGCCATGATAATTTATAATTTTACAGTGGTAACAATAACAGTAAATGGTATTCCAGCAGAAACTGTGGTTTCATTACATTTTTTAAAGACAAATAACTGTATATGCACCAAAATGCGGTTGCAACTTTAAAAGGCTGTGGAAATAATGAGGCTGGCTCTACTATTTGAGTCTTACCAACAAAGTGACATGGCATTTTATCATGTATGCAATATATATATATATATATACACACAGAGAGCTGGGTAAATAATCAGGATAATACTGTACCATGCTGATATTAAAATGCAAAGACAATATATTACATTTGTTGTTATTAACAACAAAGTGAATTAAGCATTACATATTGTTCCTGTGGCTCAGTGGTAGAGCATTGCGTTAGCAGCGCAAAAGGTTGTGGGTTCGATTCCCAGGGAACACACATACTGACAAAAAAATATATAACCTGAATTTATTTTATTCAACGTAAGTCGCTTTGGATAAAAGCGTCTGCTAAATGCATAAATGTAAATGTCAAGGTTTCCAAAACTGTGGCTCGTGAAGGAACTGCAGGGGGGTTTGTGAGTTTAATGAAAAGTGAATAATTAGTTAACTCATTAAAATGTAAAAATATTTTTAAAGTAACGTAATAAAAAAGTATTTTAATTTTTTACCTGCATGTCATGTAGGCATTTTAGTAAGAAACATAAAAAATGATAAAAATTAAGGAGAATCAATAAATTATAAATAATTTATTGATATTGTGTGAATATATGTAATCAAGTAATAAAAAAGTAACTGTAGTCTGTAATTTAATCTAATTACAAGTACTTAATTTTTCGGAATCTGATTACATAATCCAGATTACATGTAATTACTACCCAGCTCTGCATATATATATATATATATATATATATATTACTGAACAAAATTTTAAATTTAGAGTGGCCTTTTATTGTGGCCAGCCTAAGGCACACCTGTGCAATAATCATGCTGTCTGATCAGCATCTTGATATGCCACACCTGTGAGGTGGATGGATTATCTCGGCTCACTAACACAGATTTAGACAGATTTGTGAACAATATTTGAGAGAAATAGGCCTTTTGTGTACATAGAAAAAGTCTTAGATCTTTGAGTTCAGCTCATGAAAAATGGGGGCAAAAACAAAAGTGTTGCGTTTATAATTTTGTTCAGTGTATATATAATAAATTTTTTTCTACATGTGAAGTTTTTTTTTTTTTTGGGGGGGGGGACAAAAATATGGACATGGCAGCCTTTTAAAGAGATGTTTATATTTATGTCGGGGTTCAAAACCAAGCTCTTCTTAATTCGTGCGCACTTATCTGTCTCATAGCCTGACACACTGACCCTCGAATCACTGCCGTCACCTGATCCGCAGGCACTGTTCAAATGAAATCAGTCCAGTCACCCCGGTCAGATCCAGAGAAACCTTCCCCAAAAACCCTTTTCAAAGGTTCCTTTCAGACAGCTCTCGTCTTTATCCCCCTTCCATTCAATCATTTCATCCACGTTCTTTGTGTGTTTTCTTTATGGTCGCGCGGTGTGGGGTTACGCAGGAATGTTACAGTTTCACAGCCACACCCAGCTCAGAAGGAACAGCGGCAGGCGGACAAAGGAAGCCGCTGTGAGTGTTTGTGACATTTTCAGACGGCTCGTCTAGCTGCTACAACTGTTTTGACAGCGATTTGACAATATCATCTCTTTACTGCAACTCTGCAACAAGAAACATGGTGATACGGAGTCGGGAAACATAAGAACAACCTGAAATTCCACATTTCTGAGATGTATCAACTTATGCAAACATCATTAATCTATCAGTCAAACCGTAGCGGATGTGACTCGTGACACTAGTTGAGCGACGTCTGATATATAACATAGTGTTAATTAGGATTAGTGTTAGTTACTGACGCTCTGTTTCAAAGATTCATCGGCTAGTTCTGGAATTATTCTGTTTGATTTGATTTGTGACTCTGAAACTGTTCCAAGGTCAGAGTCACGCCATGTCGTAATGTCCAGAAGGATTAGCGCCATAACTGAAGTGCCTCAAAGAGTGCAAAGCTAAGCCAAACGCACCTCTCCTCCGCCAGATCTCTATCTGGGGCAGGGGTTCAAGCTGACCTCGCCATTCAAACTATTACAGCTACGTGTGTGACAGGACAGGCCTGTCCCTGTCCAATCATTTGTTTACTCTCTGTTTGTCTTTCACTCTTTTGTGGGGTCATGAGCAGCAGGACTTATTGTGACAGCACTTCAAAAGATCTGATATACAACGTAACAACGACAATGTTCTGAATTTGTGAATGTTCTACACATAATGCAACTTCGAACTCATTTTCATCAGATTTGTGCTGCTTGTACAATTCAATTAATTCAAATGAATGCAAAAAATTTAAATAAAACTATAAGTTGAAAAGATATTTGAGAAATTTAAATGTTTCATTATTCATCACTCTTTTACTATGTATATAAAACTATTTATGCACATTGATTATTGTATTAGTAAACAAATAATGTATTGTAATATCTATGTATAATAATAATCTTATCCAATTCAATTAATACAATTGAATGCAATAAATTAAAAATAATTAAACATAAATAAATAATGTGAGTTTCCTTTATGCAATATTTCAAATATGTGAAATTTAAATTGGAACTTGCATTAATTTAGAGTTCCATTTTCATTTTTTAACATTAATTATTTTTATTAATAAAAAATGCACTATAAATACATTCAAAATCCAATTACTATCCAATTAATATAGCATATAATCAAAATAAATAAAATAAGCATATTTTATATATTTTAAATAAATATGTAAACTTTATATAAATGTGTAAAGAAATGTAAAATGTATTTAATTATGTTGTCAGATATCCATATAGTTTATTTAGTAATATATACATTTTAAAATATTGTATTTAAAACTATTCTTCATATATGCCAAACAATGCAAAATAAAAAGTGCCATAGCTAGTGGTAAGTGAATGTTTTTATTTGTTTATGCTCTTCTTAAACTATTCTAACCATCTAGACTAACAGGTAACCAAGAACCACAATCATAGAAATGTGCTGTACTACAGCAAATCAGGGCAGACGTGATGCATGAAATAGTATGTCCTCTGAAAAAATATCTCGTTACGCTTGAGTTGCGTCACTTATTCCTGAGCTTTCCAGCAGGAAGTAACGAGCAGTGGAGTTTCTGATAAAAAAACATGACACTTATAAGACATGAGACCAGATTTTTAAAAAACGAAGAAATAGTTGCCTCAAAATCTCTGATATTTCTCATTTGACGAAACTTGTTAATCCTTTCTGGACTCCACTAGTTGATTGAAAGGCTTCAAGCGACGGCTTAACCTTGCTTTAATAAACGCTTAAGTGTAGCGGAGCAGGACAGCATCATAAAGATGTTTAAAAAAATAAACATGAAAAAAAAACACTTTCCTCTCAATCCCAAAGGCCACGGGAGACTCGAATCAGAAGTGGGGGATTAGAGACAGCAGCGGGACTAATACTTGGGCCCTGCGTTCGAGGGGGGAAGATTAGCCTCCGAGACACACTTCCTATCTGGGCCTCCGACCGAGAGGGACTGTACAATCAGCCGCGTTTATCACAAATGGAGTTCAGCCAAGAGGAAATCACTCTGAATCACATGGGGACGTATCTACAGGCTCTTGCCACAGGAGGACCAAATAGTTTCGGCTACGCTGTGTTTATCAGGACGGGCGCACGGGGCCCAGGTGGGGCGGCACTCGCTGCGTCAGCACGATTCCCTTCAAGGCCGTATGAACAAACTGAACCGCTGAAGGACAGAACCCTAAATGAACCCCTATAAAGACATCCCAGGACAACTATAAAGGTTTTTCAGGAATTAAATGCCAGATTTTAGCCATAACAATTTAATAATTTAAGGTTGCACGCTCTAGGGAATGATTTGCGCTAAGCCAGCTGGTTCCAGAGGGATCCACCTCGTATTTGTGGACCGTCATCCATAAAATGACCTCAGGAGAAGTTATCTCCACCTGTCTGAGGATGTGGCGCATTTCCTGGGATCAAAGCGAGTCTGAAATGCTTGGTCAGGGCGAGGGCCTCTAATTACCACCGATGAGCACATCTACCTACCTAACCTCCATTTCTAGCAAAGCCCAGATGCCCAGAGAAGATCAACATCCACCATCTGTTCAAACTATGCGTTTCATTTTCTTCACACAGCTCTAACTTCTGTTGCTTTGCTGGCTGGGGATTTTTATCGTTGCTCTAGTCATATCTATGCAAATGTGACACGATTCACAATATCTTTAGGCAACCTGAGTGTTTTAATGCCAGTATGCAAAACATAGGTACATATTTCCAGTGTAGTCAAAGTTGTTGACTAGACAAATGTAGTGTAACTCCCAACTGAGGGTAAAAGACACATCATTATCAGAACGAGTCAGTAAAGTTTGATGCTCTGGGACAGATACCGAAAGATGGACAGGTCACACTCAACTAGTGTCTCACCACGACTGTCCAGACCTGTTACCCTCACGTGGCAATCCATCGTGAAGTTGTCATCCATCCATCCAGCTCTCGCCACCGCTCATTACTGCGGTGAACTTTCCGACCCTCCCTCCATTCGTCTATTTCCCTCGTCCATGAGGTCAGCAGTGGGAGGTCTCGGTCTTCCACAAAAGCAGAACAAAGCCCTTAAACTCCTTCTCACCGTTAGTTTACCTTCTCAAGCCGCAGTTTGCTGGTTTTCTGTACAATTCTCCAGCCCACGTAGTGAGGATTTTCTAAACCTACTGAGCACTGATCTTCTGTCCCAAACAGGAAATCAACTTTGTTTATAGAGCACAACTGCTGCAATTAGGGATGCATAATATTAAAATTCTGTCTAATGGCGATAAACAGATACTTATTTCCATGTTATGGTGAATAACCAATAAATGGTGACTTTTAAAAAGATAAAATATAAATATATTGTTATTTTGTTTGATTTAAACCAAATGTATGCAAATTAATGTACTTTTAAAAATATAAAAAATAACAAAAACTAAAATAAACATTTTTAAGTTATGGGCAATGATCCGTAATTAATAACACAATGCTCTCTCTCGCTCTCTCTATATAGGATTTAATTAACTATTTTGTCTGAATAAAAAAAATTATGTTATGTCCAATAACAACTAAAATATTTAAATAATAATAATGATTATTATTATTATTATATTATGATATATGAAAAATGATACACTGACAATTCAAATCAACTATTTTAAAAAATGTTAAGTGAATTTAGGCATCACAATATTATACAGTATTATAAAGGATCATTTCGATATTTTAAAGACTACACTTAACAGAAATGAGCACGCATAACTAAATATATTGACCGATACCAGTAAATATCAATAAAAATATCCAAATTTGGCCGATAACATATATAATACCAATATATATTGTGCATTCCTAGCCACAATCCCAACCACATCTCCACCTTTGTACGTCACTAGAAATAAGATGTTGGAATCACATGACTGAATACGCATGGCAGATGTTGCATGGTTCAGGGGCCTGAAGTTGAAGCAATTAACCATATTAATGCTAATCAGGTCGAGTACAAAACAAGAGCTAGTGTGGATCTCCGGAGAGATGAGAGCATGATAACATGGGAAAAAGCAGGAAGAACCTGCACTTATCTTCTCTGGTCTCTTTTTTATTTCCGTCCATACCCCGAGGGCTGTCAGTAACTCCCATCAGCGCTGTAATTAAACATCGCAGATTAGTTTTCCTTGTAATTTCTGGGCATCTGCAAATAGTCCCCGTGACGCTAAAGAAGAAACACACCCACCAGCCAATTAAAGAGAGCCGGTTAGCGACGATTACCCGTACTGACATCTCAAAAGCAGATGTGAGAAACACTGTCCTCCTGCTCCTCTTGGGTTGGGAATACAGCTCAAATACAGCTGATTTTTCTGCAGGAAACACTGTGCTGTTTAACTATTTTCAGGGAAAAGCCACTACTTAGCTTACCGCGAGTCTGAGCGCCAAAATCTGCCGCCTACATGTCTCCTCTGAAAAAAACACATAATTGAATTAATTTCTGAAATGTCAGCAGAGGTATGAAGAGGTTTGAAAGGATCAGGGGACATAATTGCACTAAAGAATCAAGAAGATGGACCCAAACCCTTGTCTCTTCAGCTAACAACGTGGCTCCTTCTTCTAATAACTTAATGAAACACAAATATTCTCAGAGCAAACAGTGGAAAGCTCGTTGGCGCTTGCGAGGGGGAAAAGGACAAGGAAGTGAATTCAGCACAGCTATGATGAATCTATAATGGAAACGGGTTGGTTTGAATATCAAAGGCGGCGGGAGCACACAGATGTAGCAGAGGGGAACATCCTGCGAGGGAATAATGAGGGGTGTCACCCACCCTTCAGAGGGCGAACGCCAACTGTCCCCTTCCGTTTCACAGATGAAACGTCAGCCTGACTTTGTGTATGTCACGACAGCAGCTCCTCCTTTGTGCCAGCCAAAACTTTTTGGGACTTTCTGCCACTTTTACTGTTAAGACTAGGGTTGGGTATCGTTTGAATTTTATCAATTTCGATTCCGATTCCGATTCTTTTCGATTCCCAGTTTCGATTCCAATGTGATTAGATAATGATATCAAGCATTTATCCCGTGTCTCTTTTTAGCAAACCATTGCATGATAGCCTATATTTTAGTATGCATTTGAGAGACGTTCTGAAATGTAATGCATTCATACATGCATGCACAGTTTGCAGCTTTAATCGCCTTTTTTGGTAATTTCATGACTTAACTGACGGCAGACTCGTATGCTGTTTCTCGTGCGCTTATTTATGATGACGCGATCAGAACGTGCGCCGTGAGCACAGTGACGGCTGGACAGGACAGGGAAGTTTGTTTTACTGACATACAGTCTAACAGCATCTCGTTGTTCTACCGAAGCTCATTTGGCTGATGTATCTTTTCCGCGCTCATTTGACTCGCGCCTGGCGCTGAGGCAAAGCTGAAGCACGCGTCTGAAAAGTCTCGTTGGATGTGGATGCAAAAAAAACACACCGGTTCCGCGTCTTAATAAAGGCATTTCTTGTCAAGAAAAGGGGACAAAAAGTGCAGTTTTGAGCAGGGTGGCCAAGCTTAGATCAGTGGTGGCACTGCTGCACGGATGAACCCAGTGATCACAACATCGTGATCGCACACCTCAAAGGTTGAGGAATGAAACAGACAAATCATTTTCATTTAGGAATAGAATCACGTTAGTGTTTGAGTCATGTTCGCGATCTTTAACGATCTATTAAATTAATGTCATGTAGGTGGTGACACCTCTCTTGCAACATGTTTAGCTATCACAGATATTATACTTCTTCACAGATATCACAGATATTAGGCTTCTGATCGCAAATGCAATTTTACTGCAATTAATTTGACAACAAGTATCCGATTCCTGACCTTAAGTATCCGATTCTGGAATCGGAATCGATTTTCGATTCCCAACCCTAGTTAAGACTAATACAGAACATATGATGGGACTTGAATGGCACTTGGAAACAGCACAAGCTAGATTTGAATTCGCAATGCTCACATGACCGCCACAACATGTGAATATGTGCAAATGACAGGCCGCATCATTTTAAACATAGCACTGCAGAAAGTGATTTATCAAACCTAACTTCAGCATCAGATTGGAAATGAAAAACTTTGGGATAAATAGTTTTAAACATAAAAAACTGTAATTGGATGATTTAATGATTTCCCAGATTAATAAGTATCTCTTAGCCCAAGACTAGAGAGCGCTATAGAGCGCTCCACACGTCCTGACGGGGTTATCGGGGTCTGGCGTACTGATCCACATTCCCACCGCAGCCCAAGAACTGGACGAGTACACTATAATTAGAGGCTTTCCACATGCTGCAGTTATTTAGCATGCTAATAAAGGACAAAGCTGACTTCTCAGAAGTATTACAGGTAAAAAAAAAATGAGAGTTTTGGGAAAAAGTTTAGCTTTTAAGACTCTCATACTGCAATAAAGTGACTGCATAATAGTAGAACTAGTCTTTCTGCCTTATGTTTCAGTTAAAATATCTAAAAACAGAGAGAAATCCCTACAAGATAACTAATGTTCAAACGTTTGGAATGGTAAGATATTTGATGTTTTTGAAAGAAGTATCTTATTCTCACCAAGGCTGCATTTATTTGATCACAAATACAGTAAAAAACAGCATCATTACTCTAGTCTTCAATGTCACATGATCCTTCAGAAATCATTCTAATATGCTGATTTGCTCAAGAAAAAAATCAGATTATTATCAATGTTTAAAACAGTTGTGATACTCAGTATTTGTGTATAAGCAATGTTATTAGGATTCTTTAATGAATAGAATGTTCACAAGACAATTTACATCTACATTATAAATGTCTTCACTGTCACTTTTGATCAATGTTAAGCATTTTTAAACTGGAAAACCAGTAAAAAATACTTATTAAATAAAGTTACAACCCCAACTAATCGAACCTGCTTCACACTGTAAGTAGTCATAACAATAAAATGACATTACCGCCCATCAATCTTTTAACAATCTGTCATTTATGCGGGTCCTAAAACTCCCTTTTCTTTGATAGCCATTTTACAGCTGTTTTTAGAGTGCGAGAAAACCTGCAACAGACACGTCTGTCATCCTTAAAGACGCAGCCTGACACTACGCATTACGCAACGCGTGGCCCGGAGCCATCGGGGTGAACAGTGAGCTCTTATGGATAAAGCCAGTCCCATCTTTTCTTACATTCCTCTCTCTCATTCTTTGTTCCTCTGCGAGTCATTATATTTTAACAAAGCGTGACACATGAAGCATTATAAGCCTCCGAGTGTCATATTGAAAGGAAAACATGGAAACAAAAGGGGCAAAATCCAGCTTCAGGGACATACACAGGACATACAGAGCAGAACGAATGCCCGGATTGACCCATTTTACCTCAGCGCGCCGCAGAGAGCCTTTACTGTACATGAAGTTAATAATAAACCCACAACAGATCTGCGCTAAGCGTCGTTGCCTGGCCAAACACGGCTTGTTGAAAGTTGGATTAGATTTACGGTCCGCCGGGTGTTGGGCGATCGTAAAAGCGGGATTATTAAAATAACTTCAGAAAAAGGAAAGATTGTGTACACAGTGTTCTTGTAAGAGCAGGCAAGGCAGAACAAACACATTTTCAGGTCTTAACTTCCTTTTCGGCGGTTTTCTTGGCAAACAGCAGGTCTGACATTCTTGGTGTCAGTCTGAATAAGTAGGTGAGTGTTGATATCCGAGAAGTGATAGATTTCTCTCTGCCTCCGACACTGACTGTCTAGTTTTGGATGGAAAAGGGGAGTTTAGGCAGGAATTTTGCTACCTTCCGGTCGCAGGTTTCCATTATGGTTGCCTGAGCGGGGTAATTACATGCGTGGCGGCGGGGCAGGGGGCGGAGGGAGCGGACAAGCAGTGAGGGTTTTGAGCTTTGCCACTGTGTCATTATGGTCCTGTTTGAACATTATTCAGAATAAGCAGCCCGAAGGCTGCGGCCAAATAGCCCGAGCTTTTCCTCATGTCGGGCCAAGTCGTCCGGCCGCCCGCCAAGCCTCTTGTTTTCGTTCTTGCAAAAAAAATTACATAAAAAAGAAGGCCTCCAGAACAAATAGCAAACAGTATATCACTCACTGCTTGATATACCGCATGATATTTTCTCACTTTTCAGTCTCTGAGCTCACATAATTTCCCCACCAACTTCAACATATACAAATGTATGTTTCTGTTTGACCAGCACTGGCCTACAGAAGCTTACAAAAACACTAGCTTTGCATCTGGTACCCTCATGAAAGTGATTTTACTACAGTAACACTAACTGTATTAACGGCATTTTGGCTCAATAATTAAAGATCTAGTAGATAACTCTCAGTAATGTTTAGCTAATTTATTATTACTATTATACTACTATACTTATTCTACCATATATATTGGTTTTCTTTCAAATTTTTTATTTATTACATTTTTCTTATTTTTTCATAATTTTGGTTGGTGTTCGCAGTTAAACAGCAATCACCAGATTTCAAAAATATGTTTTATTAATAAGTGTTTTAAGGCTTTTATATAAGCTATTTATTGGAAAACAAGATACATTTACTTCATATGGAAAATTCTGCAAGATATTAAAATGCTTTTAAAACTCTATTAAAAAAATATTTTCAGAAAATATAACTTGAATTCAGTTTATTTCTCTTACACCATTGCTCAGAAGAATAACTCTCAGTAAATAATGTAACTTTATTTTTAAAACAATAAAAAACGCAATTCAGAGAAAATAATAATCCTCTGAAAAAAGTATTATCAAAATCACATATATTGATATATACTTGTATTTATTATATAAAATATATCTATAAAAATACTTAATAATAAATAGATTTTTTAATGTAGGCAAGAACTACAGTACATTTCCATAAGGGTAAGGCCAGTTTTTAATAGCAGATCTTAAGAGTGAGTAAGACATGCCATTGGTACACACTACAGCAGTGACTCGCCCCCCCCCCTCCGGGTCCAGCACTGACTCGATTAGATTACAACAAGAGGGTTGGTGACAGCTCCTGGGCATACTTGAAAAGCGGTTGATATCCGAGATCAGTCCTTTCAAGCTTAAAGAGAGATGGTATGTAATGCATATCACGTCCGAAGCCAAGGAGAATCGCTGAAAACCACAAGTTTTAAGTAATAAGCCCATTTAAAGTATCTGCTTTGAGCCTGTACACAAAAACAGTTTTGTAAATCCTTTTTAAAAAGGATAAAATCGACCCCATTTATGTAAAACTCCTCGAATCAAATGAAAAAAGAAAAAAAAACTATAAATGCCAATCAGACAAAGAGATACAGCACACATCAATAAAGCATAACAGAGAAAGGTAACCGCTATCTTGTGATCTCTACTGTAAATATCATAAACTGTTGTGAGTTCATTTATGGTTTGTATAGCTCACGACCACCTACGAAGACCTATTCTGTTCTCTTCAGGCTGCCTGGCCCGTGTCCTCCATCAGGATCACCATGCAGGTCCAGTGGCACAGTCACATCCTGCCCATCTCCAGCGAGATTATCCGACCCACTGAGTCCATTGAGACCCAGAGACCCAAGAGGAAACTGGAAACGCTTTCTATTCATCTGGAGAGGCTACAGGCTCTCTTATATTCAGTTCCAGGCCAGGAAAGTCACAAACACAAAGCCAAATTAAGACTGGCCTGCTTTCAAACCACTCCTGGAAGACGATACGAATCATTCGGAACTGAACCGCTAAGCCTACTTTATCAAAATACATCCGAAATCTTAATATCGCACGCTATATGTAGACACCCATAAACCGCAAGAACCCAGCGCGATAAGAAACCAGCCGAGCACTTACTCGCTACTTCCAGTGAGGCGTTGTGGCTAACCGCTTCTCCCAGGTAGTTACGGGCCACGCAAACGTAGGAGCCTTCGTCGGGTTTGCTGCGACGGCCGTGTACGATACGCAGGAAGAAGAGCGAGCCACTGGGCAGGAGCATGCGGTGGGATCGAGGGTTGTCCCGGTCCGTTTCCACACGCTCTCCATCCTTGTACCACTCCACAGTAGGGGTGGGCCGCCCCTCCGCATTGCAGTTTAGGGTGGCTGGCTCGCCCTTGGATACAATCAGATCAGAGGGGTGTTCCACAATGCGGGGTGCGTAGTCTTCCTGTCGCAGACGGGATCCTGGGGGAAAAAGTGAGATATTTGATAAATAACTTTCAACATAAGTTTTCCTAATATCATTTTATTTAGAAAAAAAATAAGAAGAAAATGTAAATATACTTAATATAAAATATTATAATCCAATATTAAACATATTATAATAAAATATAAATAATAATTATTAATTTTATTACAATGGAAATATTGCTTTTATTTATTATATATATTTTATGTATTTAATAGATTATATAACAAGATAGATAGACATAGATAGATTTAGATAGATAGATAGAAAGATAGATAGATAGATAGAAAGATAGATAGATAGATAGATAATATAAAGATAGATAGATAGATAGATAGATAGATAGATAGATAGATAGATAGATAGACAGACAGATAGACAGATAGACAGATAGATAGATAGATAATAGATAGATAGCCATCACAATCAAGAATTCACACTGTGGTATGAGCTCATGATATAAGCATGATCAATATTCAAGCATTATTAATGACGATCAATTTTCCAATGAGCTTCAGGTCAGATGAGATTCTGTTTGTCTCCTAATGCAAATTCAATACAAATAAAGTGCGCCGCTGACTAGATCCAGATGGATATATCCCGATATGTTCATGCCTGAGCGTGATGACTTTGGCTACACGAGACACCGGCTGAACTCAGTGCATGATGTCATGGGGATGCATTACAACACAGTTATTTAAAGGAATAGCTGACCTCAAAATTAATTTACTGTCACCATATGCTCACCCTCACCTGTATGATTTTCTTTCTACGGAGGAGAAAAATGTTTTCCATACAATGGAAGTGAATGGTGACCAGAGCTTGTTGAACTCCAAAAAGACAAAAAATGGCACAAAATATGACTCTTTGGTAACTGTATTATAGCTTTGTACGTGATAATTCGTCATGAAATTTACTAGCAATTTCTTATTGAAAATACATTCTACACCAAATTTTTCTTAGTGTATATGTGCAGATTTTCTTCATTTAAGCTTCTCTTAAATGTTGAAAAGTTGTTCACCATTGGCTTTCAAAGAAGAAAGAATTACACAATGTTTGGAATAAATAGAACATAAGGTTGAATAAATGACTAAATGAACCATTCCTTGAAATTTCTTGTAATTCCTGAAGCAGGTGTTGGTAACTTCCTACGAACAGATTGCTGTGGCTTTGACTAACACAAAAGCTCTGGGAGGGAACCAAGCCCTTCATTACTGAAATCTCTCTGTTCTTTGGACTGCAGCAGACCTGCGCTTAAACCAAGCCACTGTCATTTCAGTGGTGCGCCACTTCCCTGATCAAAGACTTGAAATGAGAGAGCTGTAAAGTTAGGGATGAGGGGGTGTTTGGAGGAAAAGGGAGATAAGAGGCATTACAGAGAGACACACATCAGACAGCTCTGTGGATGTCTGGGTTTGTGTGTGTGTGTGTGTGTGTGTGTGTGTGTGTGTGTGTGTGTGTGTGTGTGTGTGTGTGTGTGTGTGTGTGTGTGTGTGTGTGTGTGTGTGTGTGTGTGTGTGTGTGTGTGTGTGTGTGTGTGTGTGTGTGTGTGTGTGTGTGTGTGTGTGTGTGTGTGTGTGTGTGTGTGTGTGTGTGTGTGTGTGTGTGTGTGCTTGAAGGCTGGAAGTCAAAGGAAGACAGTCACTGGAGGGAAATACAAAAGTAGCTCAAATTTGAGACAGCCAATCTGGCTTTCTGGGCTTAAGTCGTTTGCTTGTGTTCAGAGACCAGTGAACTGCACCCGTAAGACCTGGTTTATATGCAAATGAGGCTTGCATCTTTAATGCCTAACGGCTACAATATAGTGTGTGTGCATCTCAACACTGCCCTTTGGAGTCCATTCAGCTCCAATTAAAAAGAGCTAGCATTAATTGGCAGTACAGGGTCCAAATTCATTCATCCAACCCCCAACCCACCGGCTTTTGCCTCTCTTTTCATCCCATCCCCCATTCCTTACATCCAACTATCCCTCCCTCCGGCCCTTCTGCAGAAGGAGAGCTCCATAAGACAGCGTCTATGAGCATTAAATCATCCCTAACATCAGCGAGAGTTTGCGCGAGGTAATGCATTCATTGATTTGCATGTTGTGGAGAAGAGCGGTTGGCTCTCGTGTTTACAGTACGTGTAAATATGTAATGGGAAGATAATGAGCTGTGCTTTCTGAGCAATACTGAACACACTGCAGGCCCGCAGGACGATATAAAATAAAATAAAATAATGACCAAACAGAAATGTACAACATTTGGCACTTTGTATTATCAGCATTGACTGAAAAACACAGTACACAATAACACAAAGACATTTTATATTATTTTAAAAAGCATTTTCTGTCAATATTTGATTAAATGTTGCATCCAATAAGTGTTTTGTAGCAATCCAATAAGTGTTCAATCCAAGTGTTCATTATATAAATGGGCAGTATATCAGCCACCTCCCATTCTCTAGATATCAGCTTCAGTATTGGCTATTGAAAAACAATTTGTTTGCCTATCATAAAAAGGATGAATATTAAGGAATGGTGACAGAAGAGGAGATTTATATTAGAGTCAGAAAAAATAATGAGGTAGAAAATGGCCCAGGGTAATCTCTCAGATAAAGCGTCCGCATATTAAGTGAACGTGTTCAGGTTCGGCTCTTCCACTCTGTTAAAGCAGTCTGACTTCATCTATGCTGGCTGCATACGCTTAGAGATGTATCCAGTCTGAAAGAAGGAAAGACTACCCTCCTCCTCCTCCCGAGGTGCTCATGAGTTCACTCTCAAAGTCAGAAGACCTCACTACATGCAATATTCCCACTGCACTTTGAAATGCAGAAGCCCTGCTCTCGCTCTCGGCAGACCAGCCGTACTTCTTTCTTTTATAATTTTTTTTATACGATGGAACGCTGCATATGCTCAATAATGAGAGGTACTGCTGAGGGCGGCGCCACGTTACACGGTGAAGTATATTTCAAATTTACATGCTGTGAACGAGACAAAAATGCAAAGAAAGAATGAAAAGAACAAAAAGAAAAAGAAAGAGCATCTACTGAATAACTCTGTCTCTCTTCGTGGATAATAAATAAAAGCAGCTGTTTTTCTAGTATTTCTTCTGACTGTTTTCTTCCTTTTGCTTGTCCACTGATTTTGGTCTCCTGTAGCCGCCC
>CM049813.1:20595771-20633271 GCA_027422405.1 Ptychobarbus kaznakovi
GAAACAAAGAAGAGCGTGAGTCACCACACAGGACTGCTTCAGAACCGCTTTCAATCACCACTGGCCCAACTCTGATAGGAGTATTTGAGAACAGATAACACACACGCACCACGGAGGGCCGCGGCCTATTTGTAACACCATTAATCAGTGATTAGCAGGTCATTTAGTGGGATTTATTGGGCAAGATAAGCACAGGGTGTGCATTCGGCCTTTTCACAGAGATAACTTAGCAACACCTGTACTGGTCATAAAACTGAGTCAAAGAGTCATAAAACCAGAGGGTGGATCTGCTTGAATGCTAGAGATCAGTGAACTCGACCGGCATTTCTTATCTGTCGTATCCCAGCTAATTAAAGCCAAACGCACACTGTACGGATTTAGACATAAATGGATAATTAATGGCTTTTGCAATGAATCTAAGCTCAGTTCTGACAGAGAAAAAGTTTAGATCACAGCCTTGTAGCAGAAGAGACCTTTATATAAAAACATCAATATTGACTAGGGCTGCATTTGATGGGGGCCAAAAGAATCTGAATATTTCTGATAAAAATTGTGAATTAAAAAAAAAAAAAAAAAGTTACAGATTTGCTGTGGGATGCACAGTTTGGCCCAAAATTGTGTAATTATATATATATATATATATTTTTTTATATATTTTTTTTTATATATTATTAAAATAATATTAATATTATATTAATAATAATATAACTTTTTTATAAATATTTTACTATATTTTTTATAAATATTTTACTATTCACTTTTTTACATTATTATTATTATAATATTACTAAATAAAAATATTCAACAAAATAAGAAATTGCAAAATAAAAAAATAAATGTTAATTGTAAAAACACAAAAAAACATTTATAATAATAATAATAAATGTACAGCACAACTGTGAAATTGCAGTACTAAAATAACAAATGAGTTTGTTTGGTGCGTCATTTACTGCAAACCGAGTTGCTCCGAGATACTGAAAACACCAAGACATGAGATGCTCATGTGTCAAAACAAAAATCACAGAGTTGCACTTCACTCTGAAACATTCAATATATATATAATTAATTTTGCCTTAATATTGACTTTTCTACTCAATTTAGAACATACATATCTTATTAATTAGCGTTAGCCTTGACAAACTCCAGACATTCAGAATCTTTAATTTTCTATTGCATTCGAAACATTGCCAACATTAGCGCGTGGGCTTGCTAGGGTTGAGGTGAGATGGCCCTCGCCGTATCAATGAGCTCAGAAACTGACTAAACCAGTTAAACACGTAGTCAAAGTCCTAAAATTCTTTCCTACAGTCTGACAGCTTCATAAAGTACAATCTGACAGTTTACGATCGTAAAGGACTGAAAAAACTACACTGTATACCAGACTCAAGATCAGAGGGCTCAAAAAAGTAAACTGCCACTCTCTGTCATTTGACGTTACTCGAGAAAGCGCAGTTGAAGCTCTTCAGAACGCAGACGCCAAGCCTCATATTTCAAACTCAGTATTCGCATCACGGCCTCATCCGAAACGTCCATCCTCGCGAGTCCCATCTGGGGCCGGCGGAGGATTTCAGAAACAAAGGCGAGCCCGGAGAGGAAGGCCTCTGTCAGCTGTGAAACAGATCCGCGGGGTCTACTCTGGCTGTGGGGGTCAGGGGCAGCCCGGAGAGAGAAGCAGGGCTCCTCTGGGAGACTGCGGCCCATCCTGCCCAGGGGCCCCCAGTCTGGAGGGCTGAAACAATAAGAGCAGTCTCTCTGCCTCTGGCTCCAGTCAATCTCAACAGACACCCCGAAACAGATGGAGAACGGCTGAGGCTTTCCTGAGAGAAGAGGAGCTGGATGTGTGCAGTGACAGTGTGCTAGTGATGTGTGACACTCATAAGTCATTCTGAATATCACTGTTACTGATTGAGACCTGAGGATCACGGCTCCGTACTGCACACTAAATTCTCTACTATTTTTCTAAAAAGACTTTTCAATTTTGTGATAACCATTAATATAACTATGCAATTAAATTATTAATATATATGTGTGTGTGTGTGTGTGTGTGTGTGTGTGTGTGTGTGTGTGTGTGTGTGTGTGTGTGTGTGTGTGTGTGTGTGTGTGTGTGTGTGTGTGTGTGTGTGTGTGTGTGTGTGTGTGTGTGTGTGTGTGTGTGTGTGTGTGTGTGTGTGTGTGTGTGTGTGTGTGTGTGTGTGTGTGTATATATATATATATATTTACATTTACATTTAGCAGACGACTTACAAATGAGGACACTGGAAGCAATCCAAATCAACAAAAGAGCAATGATGTGCAAGAGCTATAACAAGTCTCAGTTAGCTTAACACAGTACATATAGCAAGGTTTATTTTTATTATATAATAAATAAAAAGAAAACAAATAGATAGAATACAAAAACATTAGAAAAGCTAGTGTTTTTTTTATCTGCAGTCCGTAAGTCTGCTAAATGACTAAATGTATATATAAATATATATATATTTACTATTCTAGAATAATTAACTTAATAATAAACTACTAAGTGTAAATTGTGCTTTACTCTGAAACACGCAACACATATTTCTATAAAACAAATAGAATTCAAACAGCACATATTATGCAAATAAATAGATAGTACGTTTAAAATGTTTCCGTAATAAGAAAAATCACATGTTTCGACCATTAATTGTAATATTAACCATATATTATAAACTTTTTTTAAGAAATTGTGAGTGGTTAACCCATGAAAGTAACAAAACATTTCAAACAGCTACCTCTTTGTCACATGACCTCTTAGTGTGCATGGTGACATCCAGTTATCATAAACTACAATAAAATAGATTATTTTCCAAATTTCCAATCTTATATAAAAACATATTGCATTCTGATCAAATTTTAAGTCAAAAATGGGTCGAAAAATCACAACTTACATTATTTAAAGTTAAAATTATAGATCATCCATATAATTATGTATATGTATGGTTTAGGCGTTAAAATGTGCATGCTATGCACTTTATACATACTATACACTGCACAAATAGAATGAAATCAAACATCCGGATATTGATGGGAGATATTTTTGTCAAACTAGTTTAATTTGTGGCAAAAAAAAAGTTAAAACACATGTGGGATTATGGCACTGTCAGGCAATACAAAATCTCTGACGTATACTGGCTTCTTCTGAATGACAAATCAGAAAAAGAAACGCATGACGGCATCATATTCCTCACATATAAATAATTCACCTGTCGTCCTCATGTCCTAACCCTCAGAAAATTCCCAGCAGCAGGATTCAGCCGTTTGTTAGTGGATGAGGGCGACCACGTCTGTTTGGATACAGCAGTGGATGGAATATTCAGAGTTGCTTGTGTCACACAGAGACGCTGTCACTCTTCCTCTCTGCCGCTGTCTATTAAATCAGCCCCTCATGTGTATTCACGAGACCTCTCAGTGTGTGAAAATGCTTTCCTTCTCAGGGGATGGCTGTGATGCCTGTACTACAGTATCTCCACTAGGCACATGCAAAACAACGGTATCTGCAATTAAACTCGGGACAGCACGCAGGCTGAAGATCCAGTGTGTGTGTGTGTGTGTGTGTGTGTGTGTGTGTGTGTGTGTGTGTGTGTGTGTGTGTGTGTGTGTGTGTGTGTGTGTGTGTGTGTGTGTGTGTGTGTGTGTGTGTGTGTGTGTGTGTGTGTGTGGTGAAGAGATTTAGAGTCACACTGGGAGATGTGTGAGTGAAGCGCTCTGCCAATTACATCTTGTTTTTGTTTTTCCCCATTGAGTCAAAGCCGAGTGACTTTGACCAATGTCTCAGCTCTATATCAGGACAACTCCCACTAGCAGGAGAACCACACACAAGAATAAATTAAGATTGAACGTGAAACATTCATTTCCCCACAGAGGATGTTCTAGTCGTTTAAATAGACTTCACAAACCCATGCCAAAAAACGCAGGCCAAATTCCCATCGACTCAGCGGGATGGAGCAAGTGCATTTCACAGTTTCACCTCCCAATCCAACTAACTTGAAGCTGGCAACTTTTCATTCTATTTAATTTTTTATATGGAAAAAAGAAGAACGTTCAGGACAAATATCTTCTAGCACTGATTTAAATATGCGTAGAAGAAAAGACTTTAAATTTGCTACGCTAGATTCTTTTTTGTGAATCAGTTCGAACTGCCTGCTTCAATGAATTGATTCCAAATTCAAATAGTTTGATTCAGTGATTCACACAATGATTCAATTTAGTTGAAACGGTTTTCTTCAATGAATAAATTGCAAACGACTCTTAACGACTCTATAAATAGCAAATTAATTGTTTGCATCAATGATTTAATACAATTTGAATAGTTAACTTGAACAGGTTCAAACTGTCATCTTCAAAGAATTTGATTCAAAACTATTTATTTGCTTCAATGATTCAAATCAGATAGTTTGATTAATCTATTTAAAACTCAAATTCAATGATTCAAATCAGTTCAGACTGTTTGCTTCAATGAACTGACGTAAAACTCTGACTTGGTCACGTCAATGATTCAATTCAGACAGGTTAAATCTATCCACGTTCTGTAAATCAATGCAACAGTCAATTATTATTTTGCCACATTGATCCAATTTAATGATTCAAATCAGTGCAAATTGTCCACTTCAATTAATAGCTTGAAAAGTTGTAATGTTTCTGTCAATGATTCAAGCCAATCATTCAAATAAGTTTACACAGTTTTCTTCAATAAACTGCTATCTCAATGACAACACTAATTCAATTATTTGAATCAAATCAAACTGTCCACATCAATAAAATGCTTAAAAACTCATTATTCATAAAATATCCTGGATGTACTTGGCAAAAATGCCTGTTTTGTTGAAATGGAAAGTCCTGATAGAAAAATCAATCAATCAATCACCATTTCAGATCAAATACATACCCAGTCTATTCCTTCTCACAATATAAGTGTACCAACTCTTTATCTGGCCTAGAGATCTTTCCATTTTTGCCTACTGTACTGCACCTTGTATTCAAGTCTAATTAGAGCACATTTGATTCAACAGCAGATCCGAGTTTTCCCAAGGTCAAGCGTCCTCTCTGTGTTTTTTCTGTTCCAGTCTCACCTCTCAGAGGGAAGACAACTTGACCCGAGCCCTCACTTGGCACCATCAACTCGTAGATGAATATGGCACTCAGGGCTCCAAGCCAAGATGGAAAAAACAACAACGTCTGTAAAGTTGCCAGAAACATGAGCATGGCAGGCAAAGAGGCTGGGGGGGGGGGGTAATGCCTTTTAAATATAATTTAGGAGATGGCAGATGAGATTGCAGTGTAATGGAAGTTGGGTAACATATTGCGTTTATCTGATGGCTTAGGGCCTATAACGGTTTTCGGGAGACTGTACATGACAAGGACACGGGATGCCGGTAGGAGTGCCTCAGGGTTCGCTACTGGGTCACACAAGTGTGATTACAGGTTGGCGTGTGAATCACAGTTAATATTTAAACCCCGTAAAGAAGACTTTGCTCGAAATGATTGCTTAAACCTGATGTTTAACAGCTGATAGGGCCGGGTAATTCCAGTTAATCTGATGAGCGCATCATTCTGTGGTTCACTGATATTGAATCACCAACTCTTCATGGCTTTATGACTGCATGTTGTGTGCTATAACTTTACGATCGTAATTCTTTGTGGATTATTCAGAGAGATCGAAACTGTGAGCGGCGGATTCCTTTTAAAGTCCAGACATCCAGCACTTTGAAGACTGACACTCTACCCCGGTAAGCATCAAAACCGGGCGGCCACGCCTGAGATGGCACGACACCATCTGATCCCTCTCCAGTTGCTTGAGAACACATAAAAGAAGCAAGACTACATTTACAACATGCAACTCCCTGTCTGCCCGTAATTACTCGGGAGCTCCCGTGAATGTCATACGTGCCCTGAAGATGCCACTTCTACAAGTCTGACATTTCTCCTCTCAATTAAAATCCCTCTTTTATGCCACATATAAAGAATTTTGTGTGGCAGACTAAACGCTGCCAATCATCACTGAGAGCACGACAAGGTTTTCTATCCAGTATGCATTAAAACCTCACATTAGCATTAGTTTGTACCGTGCATGCCAAGCAAACATGTTTCACGTCAAGATCACTGGAACAAAACGCAGCTAAAACGGAGCTAAACATGAGCCTAATGGCTGGTTTATTTTTATAAATAAATTGCAGGGTGCCACAAAGCTTAAAAAGTGTCTGTGTTGACTCATTTCTTGCGGTCGAGGAACATGGCAACCATGCAAAGTTAACATTCTGGTATTTCCAACCAAGGACGAGGAGCATGAGAAAGTGATTATTGAGACAATAATTATTATCATCAAGACTAAAAGTAGGGGAAGAAAACAAAAATCAAGTCTGAAAATTAGCTGTGATGCCGCAAGATTTCAAAGTGATATACAGCCAGAGGAACGCAGGGCTGCAATAATCCTTAACATAGCAGCAGAAGTGCCCACACCAGGGACCTTCGCCAGACAGCTTGTCTTACATCAGCAAAGCCCAAGCCAACCCGAAATCTGAGCGTGTGGAACGGTTTCTCTAGCGAGGGCTCTAATGCCAAGCCAAAATCCTTTGTTTCAGTTAGCGACAACAATAGGTGTAAGAGCAGTTCACAGATTATGACAGGATCTGTTTGGCTAGCAGCCAGACAGCGCTAGCATTATACTATTAAGGCTTTTATTGTTGCACAGACCTCAAATATCTGAGAACAGTGTGAACAAAGCCTCAGGAACATAGAATTTGTTCTGCTTGGTTTCTGATAACCGTGCAAATGCTGTAAGTGAGCCAAATTCAGAGGGGGGGGGGGTCAGGTTGGTAAATTGGATTAATTATTTTAATCCAAATCTATACTCATGAACATACTTTTGACATCTTTGATACAGTTCATTTTATGAAAGCTTTTGTTTACAGAATTAGCTGCACATCTGCCATTATGCTTGTCACTTCATGCATATGCAAAATCTTTAAGCATATTAAATGCAAATTAGCATGTAAAGTTCACCACATGAATTCCACAGCAATCACATGCAACTTTTGAGTGGTTTTGGGAAATTTGACATGTAAACCCAACGTTTCACATGTGATGCTATGGTTTTACATGCACAGTTCAGATGATCTGATTAAATGTGACTGTGCATGTTTAAGAACTTAAAAACATATGCATGGCCATCAAGTGTGATGGCCTCAAATGATCTGAAAACAAATTTCAAGTGTCAATATGTGATTAATGTGAATTTAATGTTTTTTTTCTTCTGTAACCTCTGTTAAGCATATTTTATGTCTTTACACTTTAAACATGTCTTAATGCATATGTACAATCTTTAAACAGATTAAATGCATATTAAGTTCACCACCATTAAACTCACATTATTTCAGAATATTTGACATGTAAACTCAATGTATAACTTGTTAACATGGTTTTACACGTAAAGTTGAATCTTCAAATTAGCTTTTCGTTTTAAATAAAGGTCTATATTTGGTTGAAAATGTATATAGCTGACTTTATCTTAATGCATACACAAAGTCTTTAAACATTTAAAATGCAAATTAAGATCACCACACAAAATTCACATTAATTTACACAAAATTCCATATTTTTGTGTGGTTCTTGACTCTAAAAGCCCAATGTTTCACCTTTGTTATGGTTTCACATGTCTCGACGACAAGTCTCAAATAATCTGAATATAACTTTTGAGAGACCAGATATATGATCATATGCAAGTACTGTTGCACACACTCTGTTGAGCAAACACATCAAATTCCTTCACTTCTTCTCCATGGTTATACTCTAGAGATGATAGCACATCATATAGCAGCTCTTTAGCTACAATTTCAAGGTCAAGCCTTGGATAATTACGCCTCTTGGAGGACTTGTCTGTCTGGGGAGCTCGCTATTCTGCTTTACACCCTGTCTGCTCTGGGATTAGCCCCGGGGCAAGGAGCTCTTCAAGATGCTGATCAAGCCTCTCACTCAAATTGGCCTGAAAG
Organism: Ptychobarbus kaznakovi; assembly: GCA_027422405.1. Lineage (NCBI taxonomy): Eukaryota > Metazoa > Chordata > Actinopteri > Cypriniformes > Cyprinidae > Ptychobarbus > Ptychobarbus kaznakovi. The sequence goes on from CM049813.1 coordinate 20,603,775, forward strand.
CTTCTTCATCAGCAGGTAAAGCATCCCAGCATGAGGTGGGAAATCAAAGAATACCAAGTTTATATGAAAGTCTGGTCCTGAGACAATCTTTAAAATCATCTACATCATTTATTCCAGCGCCTGCCAAACTGTATCAAACTGATCTGGTCCACTTGCAAATGAGCGAAATTTTGTATTCCGCAGACCTGGTTTCCAGTAGAAGCCCAATTAGACCGGGCAGAGTTACAAATAGGAGGGGGGGGGGACTGAAAAGACCCCGTAATTGAGGAAAATCACTTACCCACAATGCAACAGGGCTGAGGGGGATCAAAGGTAGCCTGTGTATGTGTGAAGGTGAACAAACCGAGAGGGGGAGGAGGGTCTATGTTTTCAAATCTACTAATTAGCGGAGCCTCTTTTTCCTTGCTAATTGAATTCCCTTCTCTTAAGTCTTTTGATTGCGCTCTCCCCACCAGACCGACACCTCCAAAAGAGAGCGTTAGCATTTCAAAAGTGTATCCAGGCTTTCCCAAATAGAATGGTCACTAGGAAGCTGATCCTGTCAGGAAAGAGAATGAGGTGGAAAGGGAGGGGGATTCAGAGAAGGAATGGCATCTTTCAGATTTCGAAAACACTAGGTTTTAGGTTGTAAAATGAGCCACAGAAATCGTACAGCTCATCCAACCCAATACAGGCTGAGTTGGATAATTCGAGCCCAAAGCAAGTACTGCTGAGCACTGCAAAACATGCCAAAATGAGGATTTGACTCTTTGTACAAGACAAATCAATATATTACAATCTTTCCAAGTAAAGCATGTTAATGCATTTATTTTTCGGTTTTCACTGTGATGTCATACAAGAACCATTTTGGGTTCCCCAAAGAACCTTTCTTCTTAAAAGAACTATTCTAGTGTAAAGAACAAAAATTTGAAGAACCCTTTCCAATATAGAAACGTTTGTGCAATGAAAAGGTTTCCATGGATGTTAAAGTTTCTTCATGGAGCCATCAACGCCAAATAAATAACCTTAATTTTTAAGAATGTATAAATGCCTACAAGCTCATCCAACCCAACAAAGGCTGAGTTGAGCCCAAAGAGAGTAATACTGATCACTGCAAAACATGCAGAAATCCGGTGTCTTTTTGTACAAGATAAATCCATAAATCACAATCTGTCCAAGTAATACATGCTCATGCATTAACTTTTCAAAGAAACGTGTCTAAAATCTCTGCTTTTATGCTTTCACACTTTTTATGGTTGTTTCAGGTTCACCAAATAATCTTCCATTTAATATTTCTTTAATAAACATTATTTTCGTTGAGTGAAAAACATTTAAATAATCTAAAGAACCTTTTGTCCAGTTAAAAGGCTCCCATGGTTCTTCATGGAACCATAGATGCCAATAAAGAACCTTTATTTTCAAGAATGTAGATGAGATGTGAGATGTAACAGTGGCAGAAAAGCAGCTCTTTGCTGTTTATGTTTTTGGACAGAGCTCAGTCTGCTTTTTTACTCCCTGGGGAAGCTATTGTGGACCCCGAGTCCTTCATGGAAAGCCCCTCCCCTTCCTCTGGGCCTAACAATTACCCCGTTGAGACGACACAATGCATGAACCCCGTGTCAGCCCCCACTGGGCTTTTCTGCGTGTCGGCTTGCTTAATCTGTCAAAGGCAATGCACTGACTGGCAACAAAAAGGCAAGTCTTAAAAACAGTCAAAATAAAGGGGGTGCATGGAGAACATTCAAAACAGTGACAGCGTTGGGATGGCGGTACACAAGCTGAAAAAAAATGTGCAGTATTGTGTAATAATGCACTTGAGTGGTTTTGGAACATTTGGAATGTAAACCCAATGTTCACATGTGTTTGCATAGTTTTACATGCAAAGTTCAGATGATCTGAAAGCGAATTTTGAGGGATCAAATGTGATTACAATGATGAATTTCACATTCATGCGATTAGAAATTTGACATGTAAACCCAATGTTTCACATGTGATGCAAATATCAAGCCTCAAATGATCTGACATTTTTTAAGTGTAAAAGTAAAATCTTTAAACATATTAAATGGATATTAAGTTCACCACATTAAATCCACATTAATCTGCTCAAAATCACATTAGAAAGGCCTAAACAAATAGTGCAGTGTTCTGCAATATTGCTCAGTATTTCATTTTAATTACAGATAAACAAACGTTGAGTCAAGATGACACAGATTTTTCGGTCTAATCACAACCATATGTTCCTGCTCCGCTCATTTTCATTTTGAATAGATAGCGATCTAAGCCAAAAGCCATCCTAAACACTCCTTTTCCCTATAATCTTGGTCTAAAAAGCCTCCCAGACCCATCGAGGCATCAAGAACGTCCCCCTTTCCAACCTTAAAACGTCATTCCAGCGTCTCTGACAATCTCGCAGCTCATTCCCAGACAGTCCGACGCAGCGAGCACCGCATCGCATCGCTCTTTTACCCCTCATCACCACGCTGGCCCTGTGACAGCCCAAGGGGTACGCTTGCATTCCTCGAGGGTTTAAAATACCACAAGAGTGCTGGGAGATATAAACAAGCGGACGCAGTCGCAGGAAAGGACGTCCCAAGGGCTTCGAATCAAATCATCAAGTCCCTGTGAAGCGTTTATCATTGCTGCTTCACTAAGTATCGATGTCGAATTCATCTGCTAATTAATCCAATTAAACAGCTCTCACATGCTCATTAAAGGTTAAGAATGAGAACCGGATCGGATCGGTAAGTTTGGTTTTAAACGAACGGCATGGATATAGTACAAAGTGAACACAAGGTATGGAACCCTATCTAGCCATCCCGCCCAGCAAGAGTCTGTATAGATTTGTAAACCCACCATTCGGCCTCTAATCCGAAGCACCATGTCGTTTAATTCCGCCTAATTAGGTTTAGGCAGACGTTAATTGGGATTTAGGTGAAGGTGGCGCACACAGCTCAGTGGGCGCTGTCATTTTTAACAGGTGTGTGAGGATCAGGGTAACTAATCCCTTGGCCTGTTCTCAAAGACTACTTCCTGGTGGGAAATCGCCACAACCGCTGGTGTTTTTCCCCGATATCGTTATTAGTATTGCTCTAGGTGCTGATGATATTCTTTTTACAGTTATTATTGCAAGCGCGACCGCGCACAGATTTCATCATCTTGACATAATTTCATTAGGCCTCATGTGAGTCGTCAAGGCCAGCGTGCAGGTCCTGAGCGGAGAGAGAAGGAGCGCCGGAGACAGATACATCGCTCACCTGTGAGAACAGAGGCCATTAATTGGCCTCTGGTGCCTGCAGTGCCCCGTCAGACACTGACAATTTATTATCTGCACTTAGGAGACCATCCATCCCAACTTCCACCACGCCGCACCGCAGGGGTTAACGTGATAGATTGCGTTCCCGAGACATTCCTTCGTGCTTTCTTTTTGTTTCTTACTCTAATTCTCTCTCTCTCTCTGTGTTTTGCTGCCTTACACGCACATGGACACACCCACTCTTAGGATCAGAGAACATGTGCTGCACTTTGTGAGGATGCAAATACTCTGTGCTTCCTTTGAGAGCCGCCCATTTAGCGTGTATCATGCAAACACGTACAGCTTATCTTGTTGAGTTTACAGTCTCTGCTACCTGGCTCAACCTGTTTGATTGGCAACGAAGTGCAAGAGAAAAGATTTGCTTCAATGATTTTACAAAAAATGCCAGACATACCTTTTAGAATGTTTCTTTAAGTGCCCATTTCCATATAATTGACAAGTTATTTTGCAATTATTTTGCATGATGCTTCTTTGATCATATAAACTGAAAGAATATATGGAATGTTTGGACGTATAATGTATCTGTCACACCAAAATATCATTTAAATCAATCTTGAAGGAAAAAAGCTCATTGAGGCTAAAACTTAAAAGAAGGAAGTAAAAACATGCATTTTCTCTTATACATGACTATTTTATCAACACCAAGCTTGATATTGAAATATTCTGTGCAGTCACTGAAATAATATTATCAAAAATAATAATTAGTCAATTCTGATTAAAACAGCTTAAGATGTTACAATAAAAAACAAAACCAACTGTTTTAAATGCTAGTGAATTTAGGACTCAAACTACCATAATTATTAAACATTTAAAATTATAATAATTTTCAAAAAATGTGTTATAATATTTTTGCATTAATTATTATTACTATTATTATATATATAAAATTGTTGACAATTATATATTTTTTGACATCTGCTAAAAAACATTACATTCAACAGTGTGAGCAAAGGTGATTTAAATGTAAAAACAGGGGAAAGGATCATGCATAATTTTTAAGAAAATTAAGTTTAATTGTTAAAAATATATTGCCATTTTTGGATGTTGTGCAAGTTTGTGCATGAAGCATTGGTGGCATGTTTTCAGCCACTTTAAATTTCTACAGTCTCTAATTGGACCTCAACACAAGCATCTATTCACGGCCTTAAAATCTCAATTTGCTGTTTTATCAATTACGGATTGAATCTTTGGGTTAAGCGCTGTCGATTTTCAGAGGTCATGGAAGAGCTGGTAAATTCTTGACAGATGAGATTCGAGCCTCTAATAGGGACAGTTTGACGTACAGTAATAAAACGGGCTCCTGCGGTGAGACATGAATCAGGGCCACATGACGGATGTGCTCTGTCTTAACTATCACTTCTCAGCCTCACAGCAGCCATGAGCTAATCAGCAAGTCCTCACAGGCCTGACTGTACAACAGACAAGGATTAGAACAACACCATCATTCATTGTCACATGCAGAAAACACTGCTCAGTAGCCAGGAATCAACACCAACTCCTCATATGTCAACGCTCTTGGGCAAAAACATCCGGATCCTCGCTCAATCTACAGTTGGGATTGTCGCCATGTCCTTCAGCGGCACTTGAAATCTTCCAGCTGATTGTAAAGCACAGTGGTTAAGACTCGAATCACGAACACCGTTGCTGACTAAGCCAAAAACACAAGCCGTCCTTGACACGGTTGTCTTCAGATCTAATGATAGCACATACTTTTACAATGCCTAGCATAATTACAGAGCTGTGTACCTGAACACAACTGGGAGGAGTTCGTGTTTCCTCATCTCTCAGAGAAGATGAGCCCTACCGTGAACCACAACCCTTGACCTTTCTCCCTGCGGGTGCTTGTTAAAGCGCTACACTGTTTCCTCAATGCGCAGATGCCTCTCAGCAGTGGTGCGGCCCACAGCTAATTCTCAGAGCAACTCCATCGGAATTCAATACAAGCAAGGCACATGGGAAAGGGATCCATGCTTTTCCCCGAATTAACTTCCTTCGTGAAATACGACTTCATTCGACAATCCTCCTCTCCATTTCACCTCGCTGATAGACACGATTTAAGCTGTTTATTTCTGATTACATTAATCAAGCAATCACTTCATCTGTAATCACGAGCAGACGTGAAAAGTCTGTCATTTGTTGCCTTATGTTTTATTAATACGGTTGCAGTTGTAAATCCATCTAGTTACTCTCATTCTCTTTTATATTTCTGTAGGTAGAACTGCACAACATAATCGCAGAAAGTAAGTCCAACAGCCATTTCTTTTAAGTTGAAGGGTGTCATTTATGCACCAAACACAAGATGATAATTCTTCAAATAGGTTTTATCTGCCAATGGGTGGGCAAACAGTTAGCCCCGCCCCAAACTCGTGCTATTGGTTGAGCCAATGATAGATGGTCGGGATGCCAAAGCAAACTGCAATTATTCATTAACTAATTTATTAAAGGGATAGTTCACCCAAAAATGAAAATTCTGTCACCAGTTACTCACCTTCAAGGTTTTTCAACCCTGTATTTTTATGAACACAAAATAAAATATTATGAAGAATGCACCCAAACAATTGCTGGTAACCATTTACTTTACTAGTTTGGGGAATACAATACCATGGAAGTCAATGGCTACCAGCAACTGTTTGATTAACAACATTCTTCAAAATATCTTCTCGTGTTCAATGGAAGAAAGAAATTCAAACAGGTTTGGAACAACATCATTTTGGAGTAAACAATCTCTTTAAGACTGCTATTATGTTTACACTTTTTCAAGAAATCAACCGAGAAACGGCTCACTTAAACACTGAAAAATTAGATGTATAAACCATTTTCGCTCAGAAATTGCTAGTAAATTTCACAAATAATTACAAAGAATTGGCAAACATTGTACTATACATGAAACATTGAAGTAGAAAGACTGAAATTGTATTTCCTTGTAAAATGTACTCCAATAATCTGTTTATTTACAGCTTTGAAAAATCAGTTTTTGCAGTGTTGTTGTCTCTGCATATAAGCTGAATGACGAGAAAGCATTTTAATAGTACTTAAAATGACACACTTGAGTTAAAGCTATGATATTCTTCCAGGTTTTAACTTGAACACAATTACTTCAGGCTCAACGATAATCACAAAGCAAACTGAGGCAATAAAATAAAGCAATCAACGGTTTAAGTCATAACAGCCTCCTTAACCAGACTGTCTCTTTAAATCATGGTGTTAAAGCAGCATTCACAGTCAATGGGACCTGCCTGACAGAGAAGTTTCCTCAAAGTAGCAAGCGTGCAGTGAGCACCAGGTCTATGCTGACATGCCAGAAAACCCAAAGAGAAAGGAATCCAGTTAAATCTGTGACAGTGTTACCAGGTTTGCAGATAAAAGGCCCAGAGTTTGTTTTAGCAGAGCTTTAGTCAGTTATTTGTGGAGAAAGCGGATCAGGGGCAACGTCAACCGGGATTATGCAGGTCTATTACATTGGGCTTAAGGTTTCTGTCAAAATCTCTGCTCAGTGCAGTTCCACCCGGGCCTGCCAGAGGCTGGAAACTGAAGGAGGGACCGTGATCTCAGAATGGGATGGCCTACGCACGGCTATGGGATGGTTTAAACCAAGCTACCGGAAACAAACGTCAGTACATACAAATATAGAAAAAATTATGACTTGAATGATTGATCATTAATGAAAGTCAAAGGGTGGCGAGAATGAGAATGGTGAATGTAAAAATAATGATAAACCAATGAAGGATGAATAATAAAATAATATAAACTTCAAGAGCCAAAGTGAACTTTGCCCAAATGCTTGTTTAACGCAACAAATGATTTTCTTATTCACAAGAACAAGACAAACGGGTTTAGCATAACCACAAAACACATTAAGGAAGCAAAGCATCCACAATGTAGGCTACCTCAACAACAGTGGTTCTTCAAAATGTTTCTTAACACCTTAAAAACCACCGCTTGCAACGAGAAGACTTTAAAATACATTTCTACAGTGTTCCAACGCTTCATAGCCAAAGATGTATGACTTTTCCAGTCAAAACCAAGGGAGCGCTGTTTCTAACTAATGCTGACTGAAGTAAAACAAATGCCATTGGCTTTGATTTAGCATTTAATCACTGGACCAACACTGACAGGATAGCATCATAAAGAAAGACAAAATCGTTCTCATTGTTCACTTCTCCTGTACAAGAACTTTAAAAGGTAATGAGAATTGACTAGCAGTTCCTCAATGACAGATTAAATGCCATGGCAAATAAAAGTTACGCCTCAAGCACAGTTATAGGATACTTGGACTAATGCTCTCATGTGCTTAACTAAAGTCTGTGGAAACTTCGTGATCTTAAAGCAAGTACACGTTTTGATTCTTAAGATAAGATAATGCTTCTCAGTGAGTACCACTGTTACATCAGCAGAACATGATAAATAGCGGATACAGTGTACATAATTAACGTCATGATCATTTCGCCAAGTAGGTAATGAGCATTTGAAAATGATCACATTATCACATTAACTTAGCGAAATTAAGCTATATACGCAACTTATCACCACAAGACTCGCAAATGTCAAGCGTTCATCCGAGCCATTTCACTCACGCTTTTTTAAAGAAACTTTGCTGAAAGTGCTCGTTCAAAATAGATTATTTAATTAAATGTACGTACCTGTGCAAACGTGTATAACTGCGATAAAAAGCACGAGTACAGTAACTCTCCCCGTCATCGTTCAAATATTCGCGTTTAGGGAGCTGTTTGTAATCCGCAACAAAAAAGATAAAAATTAATCAGAGTTTTGTGCGTTTTTGATCCTTCATAATATCCAAAAGCAATATATTACTGTTTTCCAAAATACTTGAGTGTTTCGCAAATGTGCTGATTTTTTTTTTCTTTAAAGGTCCTCGTTAAGCTGAAAGTAATCCAGTTTATTTGTATTCAAACACGCACTCCATGAGTCCAAAATGAATGAAAAGCTCAAAATCAATCGCAAAAAAAGTTTAACGAAACCGTGCAATATTTTGAAATGACCTCCAGAAGAATAATAATTCTGCAAGCGCAGAGTTGATCACTTTGTATCCGCTGATAGCATCCCAAAAGATCCCATAGAGAGCCAGTGAAAAGAAAAGAACTCGAACTCTTTTCCAAAGTTCTAAATGTAATAAGGTCCCCAGCCAAGAAAAACGACTAATGTCACATCGTTCAGAAACAACGTGAATAAGTCATTTCGAACTCAGAAACTTCAGTTTCCATTGGAACAAGCAGAAGCTGATGCTGATGAATTTGCTGACTGAAGTCCATTGGCTGTAGATCACTTCCACTTTTCCATTGCTTTGTAAATTCAAATGTGATTCCAATATTTCCCCTATATTGTTTTTTCCTTCCTCTTTCAGTTTTTACCTCAGTGTTTCAATATCTAGATCTATGTATTGAGCCCCCCCGTCACTTCGGGCTGAGGGGATTTGAAACAACGGTACTTCATTCAAACAGCATGAATAGTAAACGACATGGTATGTCCCAGGCTCCCCCTCCGAGGACTGAACAATGGATTGTTCCTAGGGAGAATTAACCTCAGTGTTGCCAGTTCCGCTTACAATCTACATGGGCTTTTTAAAAAATATTATTATTATTTAGAAAGTCTTTTCATAAAACGTGTGCACTCCGCATTTCTCAAATGTGTAAAACGACTAGCATTTAATAACTAATAGTAACTTGTATTTGTTTGATGAAAAAAAATCACAGTGTAATTTTACACATGAGCTATCTAATAGAATGTTTAAAAAATTACAAAAATTGTTTTTAAAAATCACTGTATCAAACTGGGGCAAACAAACACAGGATGAACCCTTGCTTTTTTATATATCCATATTAATTCCATACATTATCCATGTAAATAATTCTAAATATTTTTTGTAAAAGGATATATTATTGAAAAGTCACTTTATTTCAAGGAGCACTTTAACGTATTACAGACCCATGGTGTATTTTATGCAAGTTTATGCTACAACAAAGCAGATTAATAAAATCAAGTAATTACATTATCACAGTTTTCCAGAGAGATCTGGCAACACTAATTAACCTCTTCAGCGCGGCTTCGCCTGTGAAAGAAACGGTTCCCTCAAGGCAAGAGTGTGTTTGATCAAAGTTTAATGAATTTACATTTTAAAAGACATTCCCCGCTTTGGTGAAACAGAATAATTTGCTCTTAATTATTTTAAAAGGCGACGCATTTATGTGGATTTACGGAGCAGGCCTAGTTTATTTGCATATGTATTGGAAAGGCTGGATTCACATTGGTTCTTGTGCGTGTTTGTCTTTATCTACAAAATTGCATTTGTTGAACTCATATGCCTCAGTTAAGGTTGTGATTTATTGTTTTTTTATGTTTTACTTAAAAACAGATATTTCGGAGTAGTAACTGTAGGGATGTGCGTCTCTCCACATTCACCTGACAGGCGCGCCATACGTAACCCGACAGCGCCCTCTGCAGGTCTCCACCACACTGCGGCCAATTTCAGAGAGAGGTTGTAGAATATGAAAATATACAGTTATAGGAACATAAATAAGACATATTTTGGGACTTTACAATTGTATACCTTTAAATCTAAAAGCCCATTGTAATTATTATTAATGTTTGTTTGCGTATGTGTTCCTATACCTCATTTTCCTTCACTGGCCTTCATAAAATAAACACAAAGCTGTTGCACATGCATTTCTCATCTAAATGCACCTCAGCTCCAGTGAATTCACAAAATAGAATGTAATCAAATAAACCACCACAACAAATATACTAACAAACAGACAAGATGTAATTCTGAGTCAAATGCACAACCTCTTGCTCCTCTGAGCCACATCAGTATATTTTCAAGCAAGGGGTAAGGCTAAATCCTAAAATTGTCCCTGAGCTTTTACCTTTTTTAATATAAAGGACAGTGAAAACCAGACTGTGAATGATTACAATTTTAATTGCAACTTAATACAAATTCTAATATATACTGTAGCACCAGTGAAAATTGTGGACATCTACATATTCCTTATTCCAAGTAGTTTCCACATTTTAGAAGAGGCTAATTATTAAAACGAAATAACACAAATGCCATGGGAATTATGTAGTGACAAAAAATTAGATACTTCACCACAAATACACTCTCTGTTCCAAGTCATCCAATTTAAAAATGCCTTTAGATTCAAAGGTTTTTAACTTCACAATCAAAAATATTAACATTTGAACATCTGATAGAAAAATCCAGTGCAGTGTGTCTAATCTTTCCCCTGCCAAATAAAAAAAAAAACATAATACCCCCCCCCCCCAAAAAAAAAGCACTAAGCAGGCATAGCTCAAACTACTAAACAGCAGTCCATTCACATCAAGCTTCCCCAGAGATTTGTGACTATATTCTATCTTACATCCCGTCACCAAAGTTCCTGACCTTCACCAGTCCAGAATTGTGTCCAAACAGCCTGATATACTGGTGGCAATGGCAGTTTTATGTTGAGGAGACAGAAGAGTGTGCGTCCAACATCCGAGCCAAATATCCATCCTTCACTTGTCTTCTAAGAACACAGAAGGACAGCCAAACTACAATTCTCTGTTCCCCTACATCAAACCTCCTGTGTCGCGTTTCCAGAACCCTCATTGATTTAACATATTGTTCATTTGAGTGTTAAACCCTCATCAAAAGAGCTCAACATTTCTTAGCAGCATGAAACAACATGTACATCAACTTTGAATCAGCGTACAAACATAAAACTCCAGGCATAATTTAGTGCTAATCTAACCCTCATGTCAGACACATGCATTTATTGTGAACTTACTCTGGAGGACCTGGTAGCATTTATGCGCCTTGCTGTTGTGATGACGAGGTGCCGTGGGGCCGTGATGGTCTCCTAAGCTTCCTCGTAGACGCTTACACCAATGGTTTGATGGGTTCCTGAGGCTTGCATGGCGAGGAACTCCTGGAGTTCCTCCATGTTGGACGCCCATCATGACGAACATTGCCAAAACAGAAACGACCAGAGTAATGGGCTCCATGGTGGACGCTCATTAGATTATTTTAGAGTTCGCTAAATGAAGCTGGTAAACGAATATCTACTTTAACGCACCAACTTTCCTTCTGGGATCCAAGAGTTATCCAAAACAAAAAATTTGCCAGGTATTATAACTCCAGACCTTTTTTTAATCCCAATCTTCCCAAAAAACAAACGAAACCTCCTCACTCCCTGTCATGGACGCTTTATTTATTATCTCACCACATGATGGAACTTTTTTAATGAGCCAAGCTCAAACAGAGACACTATAGAAAATATGGTCAGCGAGGGCCACTCCCCTTTTTCGGATTTCAATTTCTTACACATAATAACCTTTATCCCGTTTGCTCTGTTTGATATTCAAAGCAAGGTTTGGTGGATGTTCTCTCTATTCTTGTGATGCCTCTGTGTGGGTAAGAGAAAAAGGGGTCCCTTTCGGACTCCATGCTGGGGCGTCTCTTTCAACATGGAAGGACCCCCCTCATCAACCCTGGGCTGTATCGGTATGGGGGCGAGGGTATGACACACGCAGCGAGCGAGAGAGAAACACATTCCCTTTCCCCCTGACTAAGACTATTTTACGCCTCCTTTTCAAGCGGCATCACCTAACAAAACAGCACAGGCTAAAACAAAAACATTCTCCAAGAACAATACTCCCCATAGAGAGAAGAAAAGCTCGCTTTCCAAACATGAAAGAGGAAAATGTCACATTTTTATCTCATCGGGGGGTAGTAGTGCATCTTGGGATTTCATTCAGGAAAGCTTGGGCGAGATTTGAGGGGTGTTTTGCAGATTTGTTTGTTAATACTGCAATAACCAGCTGAAACCCTTTAAAATAACTCATTTATATATGTATTTAGATAAATGCAAGTCCATTTATAGTGTGAGGAAGACCACAGTAAACTGTCTATTGGCTGTTTTATCCTCTACCACTCCTGAACTTTCAGATGGTGTCCTTGAAAGCAAAATCATGTTTATTTAATGTAAAGTTACAGAATTCATTTAAAATTCAATATACTATCCCGATGCTTCCTTTTCACTCCAGGTGCTGAAAACAGATAAGATGCTTAAAAGGACAGAATTGAGTTTCACGTCATAAAAAGATTACTATACTTAAAAAAATTTTATATTCTAAACCATTGGAAGATGACTGTGCTTGACGTCTTTAGAGAAAAAGTTTTCCTTATCCCATAAAAACTCTTAAAAAGTCACTTTTTTATGGGAAAAAAAACAGGGGACAAAGGGAAAAAAGATAATCTCAGCAATAATAAAAAAAAGTTGCCAGGAAGATACAAATCATCTGCCTTGTCACCCGTGTTAACCCAGCTATAATGAAAGACAGCAAACCATCCGAGTGAAGTACAGGAATGCAGATTACACAGCCTGCATTAATGCATACAGAGAAGCTCCATACGGGCACTGACAAATCTGTTCGGACCTCAGATGAGGAGTGAATCCTGTGAGGACGTCGCTGAGCTTCTGCCCTTACACCTCTGACACGAGGCCACACCGGCTGGGAAACACTGTGGGGCGCTAAGTGCTACCCTGTCATTCCCAGAGATTCCTCCAAGCAGAAAACTTCCATGACTTGTCAGCCTGGCTAAGAAACAACAAAGCTAGGTCCGGGAGATCTCTCAGGACATCTTCAGCGCAAGTGTTGTCACTGGGAAAAAATCGTGGAGGGCCATCTGGGTTGAAACCAGGATACGGTTCAACCGCAGATTTACATTAAAACATCAACCGAAAAAAGTTTAACAATAAAAAAATGCTTTTAATCAATGCTGAGAACTTTTAAAGGACGAAAAGAAGCCATAGAAAGGTGAGGCACAACAGAGCTACACATTTCTCAGGCAAACAATAGAATGAAAAAATACATCCGACAGGAAAGCGCACTAAGAACGAAGGACTAGAATTGCACGAAAACAGCATAAAAAGGACATTCTCTTCATTCATTACAAACCCTGTGTTGTGCTTTCAGAAATGGGGGTGGAAGGGTTGGGGGGCGAGCTGAACAAATCTGTTTCTGTTTTGGCATTCAGAGAGGCCCTCCATGCAGAACCCTGCCACAACTAACATTACAAAAAAAAAGACAGACGGCAAAATGAGGGAAGTGCAAAAGAACGCAAGAGCTTTGCATTACGCCGCAATTGGGAGACACAAAAGCTTGGCTAGCGGGTAAACAGGCTGTTGCGTTTCCGCTTGCCTGCGTGGGCTGAATCCCCTTTAGTACCCAGTATCTTTTCTAGAGACAGAGACACTAGAATCTGACTGAGGCATGAGAATGGTGAAGATTAAATTAAAACTGCACAACAATATGAATTTGCATCTCACCTGTGTATTGGTAAAACAACCGGACTGAACTTGCTATGTGGTTTCACATATGCTGACAGCGAGCCTACCTCTATGACATCTAATTTGCACAATGCCATGCATGAGTGCACCAGGAGTAACAGGCCGACAGGATCCAGATACATTAACAAAGAAACAATGGTGTTTCGGATGACTATGGGACTTTTCAGCTTGTCCCAATCTCTAACTAGCCTCATCAGAAAGAAGCACGTCCCCCTGCTCTCTTCGTATCCTTTATGCAGACTGGCAAGAACAAGATGCATTGTGTTTTCATGCTTAATTGGCTTAATTGGTTTACTGGTTGGAGAGGCTTAAATGAAAGGAGAAGCTGTCTAAGAGAAACCGAGCCAAGTAGTGCCTTTGTCTTTGGCTTCCATGTGCCCTCCCCACCTTCACAACGGGGGATTCGACCAATCGGTGCCTCGCAAGCTGTTGGACAAGACCCTCACCAGCAGTCCTGCTGAATTATTAACGCAGCCCTGCAGAGCAAGAGTGGGAACAAACCTGGGGAACTTTATACTACACTGCAGCAAGGACAACTGGATATTCCTCAATCAAAGCTTGTATGTATCCGGAGTAATGAGTAAAACATGACTGTGCAGAAAGCACAAGTGTCACTTTTGCTGATTGTTCCCACATTACCCTTGATACAAACACAGGGTTTTACAAAAAAGTGGAGGTAACTGCCAATCTTTTGGATGAAGGAAGAACATCATTACACGTCAACGCACAAGAGTTGCGCATCCAAAATTTGGTTTGCCTTTGCAAAGATGTGATAAACATCAGTTGCCTCCATTCGTTTTCCAGCTTGCAAAAACCCAAGGGATGCCGCATTTAATTCAGCACCAGAAAATTGAGTCTCAGATGGAGTCTAAAATATTCATTCTAACAGAGTGAAGCAAGTAAAGCTGTGCAATTAATCAAATTCGATTAACATGCACATCTCGTCAGTAAAGCCGGTTCCGTGATTGGCAGTAAATCTCCATCAGCCGTTTTCAGATGGAGCGGCAGGTAATACACAGAGCCGTAGTTCACTGACAAGCTATGCAATTTTGCGTTCATAATCGAAGACGATTCATCTGCGATTACAAACGCGATATGTCCTAGCTAGCACGGAACCGGCTTTACTGATGAGATGCGCATGTTAATCGAATTCGATTAGTTGCACAGCCTTAGAAGCAAGTATGGCTTTTGACTGGTTAGAATGACCCAACCATATAAATAAATATATTGAAAACCCTGCACTTCAATTTGATTTGATTGATTTAGGAATGTGCACAGTGCTTCCTTCTGATTTACAGAAAAACTGACATATTCTTGAGCATTTACTTTCCAAATCACATTGGCGTACAAAAACATCTGCTACTGCATGTGTAAATGCATATTTTTTTCTCAAGTAGATTTATTTCCACCACAAACGGGTGGATTTACTTCATGTTTGACATGGTCTGACACCTGGAACTGACATGTGAGACGGATCTCTGCAGTAATGGCCCAAAAAGTTACTTTTCACCTTCCCACATGCTCCAACGTCCAACCTCCCAAACTTCTTACATTCCCTCTCTCACGTCCTCTGCTTTTAAAAGCACGTTCTTTCTCCGACAGAAACACAGCAAGGGCTCTTTCTGTCTCCCTGCTGCCATCAGCTGCCAAAACACGCAGGTTGCAGCGATGAGCACTATAAATATGATGTACAGCTTATGCTGTGCCACTGACCTCACAACACGCACCGAAGGAGTGCGGGGGAGCAGGTGCCATGCAGATTTATGACACTCAGCGAGAACTTTCACCCTCTGCGTACTCTCATGCCCCAGCGAGCAGAGAGTCCGGCCTGTGATGACTGAACACATTCACTCCTCCATGACAAAACAGCATGTGGGAGAAATACAGTGTGAATGTAAAATGTGCGATTGTTTGGATGCACTTTCATAACTTTGCCTGTGGCAACTAGCACTGCTGAAAGTTCTCCAGCCACCCCCTTGTTTGGGAAGTTTTGGAGAGTTTTAAAGTAGTGTTGTTGAGTTATTCAAGGATTTTTTTGGGGTGATTTTCTTTCATATTCAAATAAACTGATGGAGGTTGTCATTTCTGTGGAAATTACATTTTAAATATAGCATTGCTACCGAATGGCTAGTCGGATGTGCATCAGAATTTTTCTAAGCGTCATGTCAGCATTTCTGAATATGCTGGTGTGGAACCAGGAAGATTTTTTTTCTCTTTCCAAAATATGCCAATTGGATGCAAACTCATTTGACAGTCACGAGGGGACCATATGGACCTCCAGACGCGACACAAGAACAGGGGCGTTTAACTTTCTTTTTTCCTTCAGGAAAGTGCATGCCACTTACGACTCAAGCTTAAAAACGACTGCTTCTTTGGAATTTTGAAAGCCGTTTAATTTTGTATACCAAATGGCGCTTAGCTAGCACTTGGCAATGACGAGACCATTTTGTACTCCTTCACCCATACTAATCTCAGCTGCAATAATAAACAAATTTAAATTCTTTATCCCATGCCAAACAGACGTGTTGCAGAATAATGAGAACCTCAGCACCACCAGCTTCTTATCTCCAACTAGTCCTTTCCTTTCATTCTCCACAGCACTCCAGTCGCTCTTGACAGAATTAGCCTGGTTTAGCATTGAGAGTTTTGCCTGATGGCCCTATTTCCTGGGACACGGGGCGAGTTAAGCTCCAGCATTTGTGATGAAAAGAGATTGGATGGGGAAAAACGAATATAAGAAGTGCCCACATCCTCTCCTCTTGTGGAGAAAACCCTCTGGTTGACTGTGGTGGAGGTAATTACATCTCAAGTGGGATCGGACCTAAAGGAAGGACCTGCATTTGCCATGTTTTCTGCCCTGGGGAGAAGCGAACGCTTTGTGGGGAATATGCTTTGTGGATAAGCTCCATTGTAAGAGTGGTTGTGTTCCACGAGGGGTGGAACATTTTAACCCCGAACGTGAGGGAGATTTGCATTTGCACGTCCCTGAGGCAGAAACCATGGCCCTAATAATTCCTAAGGCATTAGGAAGGCGGTCATACTAATGATTGTGGGGCCTTCAAGGTCAGGACTCTAGGCCTGAGCAGGACCCCATAATGAGGATGCACAGGAGACAGTCTAATCCAGTCTCAGACTGTCACGTCCAGACAACCAGGTGCCTTTGAAACCACCACAGACAAGTTTTAGGCAGCGTGTGCAGCATTGTTGCAACAAGATGCATGAAGACTACATATCAAAAAACGGATGAAAATCACACCACCCAATACATAGCTTTTCATTCTATTTCCAAGATTCAATCTTCGATAAGGGTAAGAGGTACAGAAAGCTTTCATGGCATATATTTGAAATGCCAAAGAGGGCTGGACAAACATTTGCTGTGTTGACCTTCAATTTTCGTACTTCCCTTGTATACCACATACACAGAAACATGATGCACGACTGACCTAAAAAAGGCGATGCAAGAGAAGGGGTGCAGTACATATAAAT
This sequence comes from Ptychobarbus kaznakovi, assembly GCA_027422405.1. NCBI lineage: Eukaryota > Metazoa > Chordata > Actinopteri > Cypriniformes > Cyprinidae > Ptychobarbus > Ptychobarbus kaznakovi. The sequence continues at coordinate 20,620,902 of CM049813.1, forward strand.
AGCATATAAATATATAGATTTATAGCATAAATGGATAGCAGATAAACTATTTTAAACTATTACAGGTCTAGTATTGAAAAAATTACATGTGTAATCAATGTTGTGCATTTTTTCCTATTTTAAAGTAATTTTTTATTCAACAAGGATGCATTAAAAAATGCTGGTTTTGAACTTTCAATTCATCAAATACTGAAAAAAACATTGTTTCCACAAAAAAATATTACGCACAACTGTTTTCAACATTAATAATAAGAAGAAAGGTTTCTGCACCAAATCATAACATTTGAATGATTTCTGAAGGATCATGTGACGCTGAAGACAGAATGATGCTGAAAATTCAGCTTTGCCATCACAGAAAAAAAATTAAGTATGTATGTCATTTAAAATTGAAATAATATTCCACAATATCATTGTGTTTGATCAAATACATGCAGCCTTGGTTAGCATGAGACTACGGCAGGTTGTAACACAGAGCTACAGTAATATCTACAAAGAGTTCTGTAAATGTTTATAAATGTTTTCAAAGTAACTGAAGAGTTTTCTGACAGCACTTAACATTATAATGCTCTAGTTCTACAACTGCATTATGAATTGGAAAGACTAATTCAGTGTAAGAACTAAAAGATATTTAAAAATGTTCACAAAAAAACTCTGTCTCTTTTTTATAACACAGTCAGGCAGGCAATAAGTATCATCTGTGCAATATCTGTGTCCTTGTGAGATTGTGAAACAGAGTGCTCTCTTGAGGCTGTCATTCTCAACGCTCTATACCAGCTATTCTCATCTTCCACTGGATCACCCACGTAGCTAAAGCCGCCTTTTTACTTATCGACTTGTTTCTCCAGTGAAGGTCAGAATGTTAGCAAGCTTTCTCCAAACATAACACCACACTCACTGCAGGAGACTCTCTGCTCTGCCCCCCCCCCCCCCCCCGGGCCCCTAGAAGGTGAACTCTATTTCCACTTAAGCAAAAAGGGTCAGGGATCTTCTCTCACCGATTGACTCATATCAACTGAGTGCATTTAATCTGGAAATTGAGGTTCTGGCAGACTCTGCTCCTTCATGTCACAAGCGTTAGGACGTTCTAAGCATATCTCTACATAGAAAGGATGTTCAATTTCCACAGCTTGACATTTGTAAAGAATATAAACAGTTTATGAATGGGAAAACCTCGCTCAATACAGATGCACAAACAGACTTGAAGGCAAAGTCCATGGAAATCCAGGCAGAATAAGAGACTCTCCAGAAGGACCTGCAATGATTGGATCTGAAACGGGTCACATCTCCATAAAAACTTCTTGTTATCACCATTTATCTTACAAAATTGTCAAAAGTTCATGAAAGAGATGAAAAGACACCCACAATAAAGCTAACATGTTATTTAAATAAGATATTTGAGAGAAGCCCTTCTAGGGTAAATATAAAGCAGTATTTTAGGTAAGAAATAAAAAGCAGTACCTGTGTAGCCCAGAGAGTTGTCGTCATCGTGTTCTGCAGTGGGGGCCTCTGTGGCCCTATTGCTAGTCCCCTCCTGAGTCCCCGTGTCTGTTGGAAGTAACACAGACTCTAAGTCCTCGAACAAAGAGTATTGGGCCAACGGCGACACGGTAGCACCCCAGTATCCTTGATACCAACAGATGAGCAATACTAGGCTCTGCAGACAGTGACTTTTGAAAGGTCTGCAATTGTAACCTCCAAACTGCATTATCAAGTCAAGAAAGCACTTCAAACTTCCCCAAAACAAATATATAGACACTCCAAGGTGTTACTCATTTGTTAGCCATTAATCCATTGGAGAATCCCAAGAGCGCAAGTCCTAAATGTGGCGTTTTCCTTCTCTTCACAGGCCTAAAGAGGTGCAGTTAGCCCTGACGTCTATGTGTATGTCTGAGGAGTGACAATGTGTGCCCTCTTGCAGCGCATGGGCAGAACTAGGATGACCCAACTGCAAATACACACAAAGTCACTGACACACACCCTATTTAGATCTGTATACAGTCATTGACTAAACTAATTCTCCAATCAGCGCATGTCGCTTTTCTGGAAGATGGACTGACAGCCCTCCTCTACGCCTGGTTTAGAAAGGGAGGACCGGGCCGGGGGTGTGGCAAATGCCCCCATCATGGCGAAGTGTGGGATAAATCAGACTGGAGCCATGCCCACTTCCATTGTTGGGCACTGACAGGGGGTTAATTTGGGATGAGGGGAGGTGAAGGGGCCTGTTTAATATAAAGAGGGTCAGAATGGGCCAGATGACTGGGAAGCATCCTGTCAAGACTGTCATGGCCGTGAATGAAGATTGGCATCATTTACAGAGATAAAACGGCAGACAGGCAAAACAAAAGGAAGTCATTGGAGAGCACTTAGAGCTCGAGGAAGTGTGACCACTGTCTGTCCTTTCGTTCACCCTGTTGCCAAAACCTCACTAACAAATAATGCTAATCCTTCAACATTTCAAAGTCATAATTGAGTGCTTGGATGATTTTCAGGAGAATTCAAATGCTCTATTTTATGACTTGGGCCACACTAGCTAGCACTTCCGTTGATGCATTTAATGAAATGACACTTTTAGCCTGCTATATGCTGCGATGGCAGATTCTCAACAAACACCTCGCTGAGTACGTTCACAGGATCTCAAGGTCGTGACCGTCATGAGACTGTTGGCTAGCTCGTGTTGGAAGCATTCAAGCAGTCAAACTCAAAATACAACATTTTTGCACTTTTGCCAATGTTAAAGGACAGTTCATGAACATTTAACATCAAGCATGCAAACACATAGAACGCACACATTTACATGAGTCTGTCTGTTTGTGTATAGACACCATATTGACTTCACCATAGCATCAGGCTTTTCTGTTCAAACCCCAAAACCCAAGTTCTTTGTAATGCAAATGAATCAATAAATAAGATTGTAATACCAGGTCTACAAGCATAGACACATTTAAAGCTTTTATTCAAATTGTAATCTCTACACAGAATGAGCACAACTCACAGAATTCCAAAGGGCTGGAAAAAACTATTCTACATGACACATTTCTATGCTAAACATCTATACAAATATTTTGGAAAATAGAAAGCTCAAATAGATTTATAAAAAAAAAAAGAACAAATATTGTATATCCCGAAGGGGAATCAACGCAGACAAGGAAACCTTGAACATTCTAGCTCCGGAACTGGACTGGCTACTGACTGTAGAATATGGTTTTATGGTGGGTTTGGAGAGAACACTTCATGATTCATTAACAGGTGGTGTGCCCAGATGCCCTGGAGGACACACAAACAAAAACCTGGTGCTCCCTCGGATTCAAATGGCCCTGATCCACACAAACCAATCCAAAACGCCCTGCCTCCCCTGATGGCTAATTAAACCAAACCTTATGCGGCTAGCTGACACGTCTACATGGCCACATTAGAAGGATGTTCCCCATGCACCCCAAAGCCCCGGCAGTCCGCTCATTTTCAGACACACACCCTGCGTTCTCGTTTTCTGGCTTTATTGATTTAAGGAGAAGGTGATGTACTAGCTCAATAACAGTGGACCCAGACAACTCACATAAACATAACAACAACAATTGGATTCATTCTTCTTAATGGCTTTAAAAATCAAGGCCATTTGTTGAGTCCGCCATCAGTCGGTTAATTATTTTTTAAGGCAGGAGAGGGCAAGGCAATTATAAAGAAAATGAGTTACCGTGTTAATCAGTACACTTTAACACACCTCTTTTTTGATAGCAATTTCTCATTTTTAGTTCAGCTTAAAGCCCTGATTTATGAAAGGTGTTTAATTAAGTCACACGAATGAACTTAGCTGGACACAAATGAATACGTACAGAGAGAAAGAAATATGTGAACAGTGCAACCAGACTGCAAATGACCACAGATTACATTGAACGATTGTGTGGATGGACACAGCTGCTGGTCTGCAGGAAAGAGGAAGTGAGCACACACTGAGAACACACTACTTCTGATTATGAATAGATTCAGACTGTAAAAAAAAACTTGAAAGACTTGTTTAAATGACATGTTAAGACCTTCAATTAATAATATTGCTTGATAACCTGCAGCAATAATCATATCATAATCATAAAACCAGCAAAAAGCTATAATTCTGGTGCAAACCACTCTAATCTGAGAGAAAAATATAGAAATCTGGTTTCTCTCATGCAGTTTTCTTTACTTTGTTTTAAGGAATTTTAATTTTATGTTCTGAAGCCTAGAATATACAATAAATATAACACAAACATAAATATAGAATATAAAATATAGAGGTATAAAATATCTATATATATATGGTCTCTTGTGCAGTTTATGTACAATTTGAATTTTGGAAATTTTTTACTTTAGAAATTAGAATTTGAAGTTCTGAAGCCTAAAATATATAGAATATAAAATGCATAAAATAAAATAGAATATAAAATATAAATAGAGAATATAAAATATAGCGTGTAAAAAACGTAGAAATGTGGTGTCTCTGCAGTTTATTTACAATTAAAATTTCAAAATTCGGAATTGAAGCCTAATGTTTAATAGTTAAGCCTATAAAATTAAATGTTGTTTAAAAAGCATAAACAAATATTATGCAAAAATACATATATATATATATATTATATATATATAAATAATATATATATTATATATTTTTTTTTTTATCTACATTTAAATTAGGTAAGAATCAGCAACAACTATAATTTAAGTTACACACCAGTGTTAGGATCATTAATCTCAAGTACAAGCAACAATAAAGGTGATGCTAGCCTTAGTAAAGCACTGCTGATAGCAAAGCACTACCAGATCCAGTTCTGAGACAGCAGCCCATCAGTAAATATCACCAGGGCTCCAGCCGGACCACACCAGGGTCCGCAGTTCTCTGTGGGTCTGATTAGCTCCCGTATTATTGAAAAGTGCCAAGGGAGGGATTATGCAGATGAGGACACCGCGGTCCACACAGTGGGCAGGAAACCAAGCATCATAATGAGAGACTACAGAAGAGCTTTTCCTTCTGTATGGGACGTACAGACAGGGAACGGGGAGAAATGGTGATGGGAAATTAGAGGGTGTTTCAGAGAGCTTAGGAGAACCAGAAGTCTGGCATCTAGATATTAAATAAAGTTAAGGCCATAGACATCAGGGGTGTGAAGTAACGAATTACAAATACGCATGTTACAGTAATTAAGTCGTTTTTATCAGTAATTGTACTTTATTGAGTAGTTTAAAAATTGTGTACTTTTACTTGAGTACATTTTAAGTGATGTATTTACTCTGCTATTTTCCTCCGTTTGTGGTCGTTACATGCTTATTTGAATTATTTTTATCCATCAACGTGATTGGAGAGAGAGAGAGTAATCGGTCTCGTGACTTTCATCAAATCAAATTGTGCATAGAAAACTTGCCAACTGCTGTTTATCATGGCTGCCGGAAGTGCATTCTTCAGGCATCAATTCAGTCCAGTTATCAGCATCTTCCTCTAATATGTTAAGGTAAATTTCTGATTTATGCTTACTAAATGATTTGAATATATGCTTGCCTATCTACAAGGCCTGAAATTTGGTGTGAGGTTGCGGGTATTGCGTACAGTCCCGCAAGTGCCACGTTCGATATAATTCCCACCCACTTAGAGACGCGTGATGTGCGCTGCCTCGTCTCCCCCTCGCGTGCGTTCTGCAGCAGTCACTTGATAACTCGTTGTTGCTTGTTGAACTTGTTGACTTGTGAAGAGTTTGAGAGCGTGATGCGCGCTGTGAAAAGGTGTTTTGGAAACACTAAAACACTTGGAAATAATGTACTCAAACTGAAGACCAACATGCACCTTATTGAAGACCCGTGGCGTTAATATACTGCATCTGTGTCAGCGCGTGATGTAGTAAAACTGCAGCTCGTTATTTTTTTTTAGTTTGATCCATTTTATACAATCCGCCTTCATTTAGCAAGTGCACTCGCGCATAAACAATTTCAAGTTCAACACTTTTTGTTCCATTCAGTTGTGGATGCTGCCGAGACCGCCGCTACTCGATAGGCTACTCTTTTACTCTTACTCAAGTAGTACTTTTACTCTACTCACACTACATTTTATGGAAGGTAATGGTACTTTTACATGAGTATGTTTTTTCAGTACTCTTTCCACCACTGATAGACATATCTATAGTGCTCTTGAGGTTGTTAGTATTGGCTCACATTTCACTACTCTTTTATAGCCTATATGAGACTTCATGTAATTCTTAGTTAAGTTTTAGTGAAGTTTCAACATCGAATGAAAGTCTCAAATTTCTCAGATGTTTCTCCTAAGGCGTCTTAGGGGAAATATGAATAGAAACAATTGACATACAATAACAGTGTATTGTAGAGCTGCACAACTAATGTAAAAGCATAAACTTGATGAAAATGTAAAGATTTGAGTTCAATCTTGATTTTTTTTCAATTTTTTTTTTAAATGAGATGAAAAGTAAAAAAAAAAGAACAAAGCTTTCTCATGAACCTTAGACAAGAGGTTTGCATTTGTTCTCCACTTATTCTCATTACAAGAAAATCAACTGAGATATTAAAGATTTCTCAGGAAACTGATGATACATCTTTGAGTTCATTTTGAGATCTCTTTTGATTTTAAACTGTGCTATCATGACAAATCTTTCTTTGTAGGGAACACAAATCAGAAAAAGGAACCTAAAACAAGTAGTTTCAGTGTGTTCTCCACATAATCTCATTGCTGTATAAGAGAAAGAAATGAGATATCAAAAAACTAATCTAATTTGTGATTTTTCTGTCCTACAAAGCATGTGAATTAAATGTTATTAACCAAACAGCATGTCTAAATTCAAATCATGAAACTTATACAATTTAAAATTAATTTATTAAAAGTTTAACAAAAAATAATAATTTTAGCGCCCTATAAATGTTTATTTTTTCTCATGCTTTGTATAATTTTTTTACCAAATTCTATGCTATCCTTATTAATTTATTTTTTCAATTATTTTTAAAAGAAATTCTGTCTTGTGTATTAAACCAAACTTTTGTTTTGACTGGTTGCCATGAGGACCTTTAAGTTTCTGTCTGTATATGATATGACGATAGCTTTCCTCAAACTGTGATATTCAGCATTTTACAATAAATAACATTTTTATGACTGAATTCCGCCATTCCGTCCAGGTTTAACTGCATAATGTCAAGCAAATGTGTGCTTTTATAATCATTCAAACAACAACCAATCTCAATAAGATGTGAAAAAAAAAAAAAAAAAAAAAAAAAAATTCAAATAATTCAAATAATTAATAATAAATTATAAAAAAAAAAAAAAATGAAACCATGGAATATCATAAATGTCAGTAAATAGTTAAAAATTACAATTCATTAATTTAAATCAAAATAATTTGAATAAAAAGTAATTCAAATTGAACTGCAATATCCACTCTTCCAGTTGAGTGTCGTGAAAGCCAAGCATATTACTCAAATGTTTAATGGCAGTCAATGCCATAAGTCAATGACATTCACTCACCATTTAGTTTAATGCAAAGTTAAAACTGTCCATCTGATAATACAGCAATAAAGTAAGACAGACTAGCTTTGAGGGGCTTCCCAACCTCATTTATTGTGAGCGATGTGGTTGGATATATGATTATGCATGCGCTTGTTCACATACTCAACTAGAGTAGAGAATGTGAACGCCAAACAAACAAGTCCAATCATCTGCTGACAAGTTGACCTGAAACACATCCAACAACCGCTGTCCAAAAACAGGCAGGAATTCTACAAGGAGAACATCCGATTAGCACCGGTGCGAATGCTTGTGGCTCACTGAGTCATGGCGGTCATAGCGTGTTCAAGTGCTCTAGGAATAATCCTATCAATCTACGTCAAAATCACGGCACGCCTGTGAAAGCCAGAACAGCTGGCGAGGTCTCATGCAGCTAAACAGAGCACATGATGGGCATCGCTCAGGCCACAGGGGTTAGAGCGCTCGGTACAATACGCTCTTCTGTGGCGAGTAAATGAAAGCCACTTCAGGGCCTGAAGACCGTGGTGAAAGGGCACAGCTGCTGAATGCAGCGTTATAAAAGCCCAGAGCGACAGACATGATTAATGATGAAGCTCTCCACAAGGACAAGCCACCTTCAATCTGACGGACACGCTTTGCAAGGTTTTACTCTGAGCTCTTCTTCAATTTTATGAGGACTTTTTTGCTCTCTGAAGGTAATTGTGTACTTAGAAGCCATTTTGGAGTCACTAAAATGACACACTGAGCCTTGGTGCTCATGTTGGCGGTTCAAGTTCAAATCAAGTTTTTGATACAAACCAATGCCGTCCTTTGTTGTCCTTCTGTAATATGAACAAAAGGTGACAAAAAGGTCAAAGAGAAGAAGTTAAAGTGCATTTGAAGTTTAAAAGTGTAACTTTGTTTACAAAAGTAAAAGTGCATTTACACTGCTGTTAGAAAATGTGGGGTCAGATTTTTTTTATTTTTATAAATGAATATTCTTTCAGAAAGGACACATTGCATTGATCAATAGTGACTGTGAAGACTTTTTACACGTTTGCAAATTATTTCAAATAAACAGTTCTTTTGAACACTGTTCTTTCTATTCATCAAAAAAATCATAATTTCCACAAAAATATTAAGCCACATGTGTTTGTATCTTTACAAAAAAACATGTTTCATGAGCAAATCACTGCATTAGAATGAGTTCTGAATACTGGAGTAATGATGCAGAAAATTCAGCGTTAATCACAGGAATAAATTACATTTTAAAATATATTAAAATAGAAAATTGTATTTTAAATTGTAATAACATTTTGCAATATTACTGTTTTTACTGTATTTTTATTTTTCAAATAGATGCAGCCTTGGTGAGCCTTGGTTCTTCTATCAAAATGATTTCAAACACTTTATTGTTAATAATGATTTGCTCCATAAAGAATACTCACACAAAGACATTCATTCTGAAAACGAAGTCTGAGATCCAGGGTGCATTCCTTCAAGGTCATGGTTGTTCAAAGACAGTGTCTGTTAAAGAAAGCCTTTCCACACTGAGCTTGCTCCAGCCTTACAGCCACTGCCATCATTAGCAGAGTGCTACATGACAACAGCAGGGGAACTCTTCTAGATGTATTAAGAGTGTGACAGAACCCGTGCTAATTCACCAGAGCTCCAGGTTTGAAGCGGCATTATTCAATCACATGTTCATGTCTGAATCAACCACCGCCACACTGTTGTGGGCAAAAGCCTGGAGGTTTCATCCTGAAAGAATCTCTACTTGATGATGATACTTTCTTGGACTTATTAGCATGTGTGAGAGACAAAGAGGGAGAAAGTGAAAGAAATATGGCTTATAATGTAAGCACTAACCTCACTTACCCTGAAATGATTCATTAAATGTTATAGAGGCTTTCTAATTTAAAGTGTTCAGGAATTTTATATTATATATGATATAATTTCTATGAAACTATGTAAATATAGTTTCAAAATATATGCTGTATATGTGTGTTTTTATACATACATAAAATATATACACAGTATGCACACATATATTATGTAAACAAAAACTTTTATTTTGGATTAATCGTTAGCACTAATGTATATTTATATAATGTATTTTTTATGTACAGTCTATTATGAATTGCAAATGGTCACGTTATTAAAACAGAATGAATATTGAAATGCTTTCAATTGTTCACTCAGATGAAAAATGAGATTTATCTGAGCAGTTCATTTACAATTGAAGAATAGTTCGAGTGTGATTTTCAGCTGAACGCTTTGGTCACAGTTCACCAGCCATCTGATCCAGAGTCAGGCAAGCTGAACAAACAGCAAGAGCCTATCTGCCTTTTCCATGCTCACAAACAAACATTCACATACGCACACGTGTATACACGCTTACATGCACAAACATGTGCAACTATACGCATTTCACTGTCACCACAGAACGACAGCACAATTAGCATCGGAGCAATTAAACCTGAGAAAAGACCCAAAACAGCACCTAAAACGCTGCTCTGTTTCATCGACATACCAGGAAACAACGCTCAAGCTCCTCGCTTGCAGATCTTTAACCCGAGGGGACTGTGGGATAGAGTGGGAGTAATTCCTACTGAAAGATTTACTTTAAGAATATATCAACACTGAATAAATGCTTTATGCTCTCGGGCAGTGGATGATGGAAGGCGTGTTGTGGGCGATCAGGAAAGCCCAGATTGTGATTTATAAAACAAATTATATAAATGATATCAATTATGATTAACAATTTCATCAACATCAAACCTAAAATGTACAGCTTTTAAAATATTATTGCATATAACCTTTCAGCGACACAATAAAACTAGACAAAAGACAAATGCGAGTGATGTGGATGTGCAGGACTTCTGAAGGAGTTTTTTGTGGGATTGAAGTTTGCTCACAGGTATTTAATATCCCACGATGACCTGGTTTATTATAGAGCTTAAAGAGCATTAATAAGAGTTATCAATGATCTGTAATTCCCATTTAAACCTGATGCTGCCGAAGCTGCAACTTAGTACTTCACTGTTCACAATGCAGCTTAAAAATGAAATATGATGTTTACCTGCCAGGCTGGACTGAAGTTATGCGCTGTTGTGTTTTCAGTCTTTATATTATGTCAAAGCTCTGGAAGAATCTTTAAATTATCGTCATAAAATAAAACATAAACAAAAATACAATTCTGGCCACTGAAAATACATGTAGCTTAATAATATATTTAGAATATAAATACTAGCATTTTTCAATAAATAAAATGTAACAATGAAAATAATGTACATCCATTTCCCAATACAAAAATTAAAATGAAATAAAATAAATTAATGAACCTCAAATCCAAAGTTATTATTGCATGTAACTTTTCAGCAACACACAAAAAAAAACTTACAAGCCAAAATATAAAAAAAATAACAATTGTGAGTTGCAGCTTACTCACATGTATTTAATATCCCATGATGTGATTATAGACCTAAAAGTGCTTTTCTAAGAGTTATGAATGACTTGCAGTTCCTGGATAAACCTGATGTTGCTGAGGTTGTACTTTACTGTCTATAATGCAGCCTAAAAATGAAATATGAAGTTGACACATCAGGCTGGATTAAAGCTATGCAGTATTGTGCTTCTTCACTCATCATATTATCTGTCAAAACTCTGGGAAAATCTTTAAAATGCAAGCTTATTGTCTCGCAGCAAAAAAACAATGATGTGTTTTCAAAAGCACTCTTTAAGCCCTTCACATCATCAAACCTGAACTTGTTTGTACTTGAGTCTTTGCTGAAGGGACTGTTGACAGCATAATTACAGGTCATAAAACAAATTGAAATATTTCATCAGAATGAGACGCATCTCATTAGAAAAAAAATGTGTTCCACACGGCTGTCAGTTTATCTGCAGGATGCAATACGATGTGATCCTTCAGGTTATGGAGACCTCTTTAAACCGGTGTATGATTATAAAACACACCATGTTTCACACAATAACAGTATTATGTGTCCTTGACGGTTCCAGTATGAGTAATGGTGTCATCGTAAAACAGATGTTAACTTGGGCTCTACTGTAATTGACCACTCACCCACAGACCTCATACTCACACAAAGTACACACAGAGGACCATCTCACTGGCTAACAGAATTACATAAATGCACAAATTATTTGTGATACATTTGAAAAAGCTAGAATGGGCTTAAAAATCGCAATGAAAATCTTCCATCATTTTCCAATAAAATTGTGTTTATGGATTTATAGCTGTCATTGAGTTCAATTATAAATATTTTATAGCTATAATTTTGCAGCTACTATTATTGTTTTTTTTATCATATTTTGCTATACCTGGAATACATTTTTAATAAAGAAAATGTAACTAATGAGCTCATTTGTAATAAAGAAAATGTAACTAATTAAAAATGTACATACATTTTATCATACAAAAAAACATACATATCTATCTCTCTCTCTCTCTCTCTATATATATATATATATATATATATATATATATTATACATACAGTGCCCTCCGTAAGTATTGGAACAGTAGAGACAAAATTGCTATGTTGGCTGTGGAGTCAAGACATTTGCAAATATGATTAAAAGATGAATATGAAAACTACAGAATGTCACATTTTATTATTAGCTGTTTCAACACATACATGTTTTACCAAATAAAAACAGCACTTTTGGAGTTCATCCCACTCATTGATGTGAGCATAAGTATTGGGACAGTTAAGGCAGATATAAAAGATTAAAGCTATTATTTAGTTGCAGATCCCTTGCACACGATCACAGCAGTGAGTCTGTGACACATAGACATCACCAGACTCTTGGTCTCATCTTTGAAATACTTCTCCCAGCCTTTAATGCACCCAATTCCAATTGTTGCTTGTTTTGGGGAGTT
>CM049813.1:20635771-20655771 GCA_027422405.1 Ptychobarbus kaznakovi
AAGAAAGAAAGAAAGTAGGAAAAAAGAAAGAAGAAAGAAAGAAGTAGGAAAAAAGAAAGAAAGAAAGAAAGAAAGAAGTAGGAAAAAAGAAAGTAGGAAAAAGAAAGAAAGAAAGAAAGAAAGAAAGAAAGAAAAAAGAAAGTAGGAAAAAGAAAGTAGGAAAAAAGAAGAAAGTAGAAAGAAGTAAAAAGAAAAGTAAAGAAAGAAAGAAAGAAAAAGAAAGAAAAAAGAAAGAAGTAGGAAAAGAAAGAAAGAAAGTAAAGAAAGAAAGAAAGAAGTAGAAAAGAAAAAAAAAGAAAGAAAGAAAGAAAGAGGAAAAAAGAAAGAAAGAAAGAAAGAAAGAAAGTAGAAAGAAAAAGAAAGAAAGAAAGAAAGAAAGAAGAAAGTGGGAAAAGAAAGAAAGAAAGTAAAGAAAGAAAGAAGAAAGAAAGAAAGAAAGAAAAGAAAAAAAGAAAGAAGAAAGGAAAAAAGAAAGAAAAAAGAAAGAAAGAAAGAAAGAAAGAAAAAAGAAAGAAAGAAAGAAAGAAAGAAAGAAAGAATAAAATTAAATAAAAAATAAAAATAAACAATTAAATTATTACATTTAAAAAATAAATAATAGTACATAGTACAAAAGAATGTGTAACAAAAGAAAAATGTAGTATAACACTTATGTAAACAAAAAAAGAAAAAAAATGTTTACACTTATGTAAACACTTCATCCTAAAAAGAAAAGAAAAGAAGAAAATGTAATTGCGTCCGAAATTTTGGCGTGTGTTTTTTCGTATTCCTCATCCTTTCCTATCAAAATTCATGCTACGGATGCGAAACGCAGAAAATCAAACCTGATCCGATTTTATTTTGACGGACGAACGTTTCGGAGATAGTGTGCAAACGTGATTGACACAATGTGAGGTCATAGGTGTGAAAATTTTGGACTCAGTGTGCAGAGACCTTAAGACAAAAAAAAAATAAAGAAAAAAAAATAAATAAAATAAAATAATGCAACATAACAAAATAATAAAAATACGAAATTATGATATAGTAAAATTTCAGCCGTAAAGACAGAATATAGGTGGTGGAAAGCAATTTGCCACTCAAAATGTCTCTCACATTTAAAAGTCTATAATATTACAGTCTTCATTCCTAAAATATGCTAATTAATTACTTCCTCTAAAACCAATCACTGCAAGAAACTACAGTGCGATTTAAATATTCACCTACTGACCCATCATTCAAGCTCAGAAAAATATAAAACGTTACTGCAAATGCTAACTCATTATGTTTAGTGTCAGATGTTCATTCTGATAACCTTCTATCATGTATTTCTTCAATTGTCTCGCAATTATTTAAATCTGTCTCCAGTCGACAGCCACGATTTCAATACTCAACCCACTGCATTAGAAAAGGGCCAAAACAAAAGCTTTATTTCCGCCTGTCTCTCGCTCTAGAACAGCACAAAAGAGAGGCCACAGCAAAAAGTAACTTGCACACCTCCCATTGTTTGTCTTCGAATTTCCAATTAGCATGTTAATTAGACTCAGAGTGTCCATGAAGCATCTGACTTCATCAGCCGCATTAGGAGCCGAACGCATGTGCCATTAATTTCCTTATATCTACCCCATCTCACCACGTCAAACAAGCTGTCCATCACAGCGCTCGGGAAACTGCCTTCCAAGCAGTTTGAAGTTCTTTGTGAATATAAAACGTACATTTGATGATCGTTTCAGACACGTCTCGTGCTTCTGCGAAGCCATTGAGGTTTTTCCACTCGCACACAAATATTCCCAATATGAAAAAGCTTCCTCTTTGGAAACCATAATCGGCACTTCTTGTCAATTTACACTTCATTATGACATCACAGAACGTGAAGAGACTCGAACCATCTGAAGTCTTTTCTGCCGTAAAGTTGAACATAAATGGCAGTCATGCCTGTCTGTTCCTTATTGTGGCCAATTGTTGCTCTGGCTGGTGCTCGTAAAACCGGCACCGCTCCATTCCTGAAGCTCAGAATTATACAGTATATCATAATAAAAGGCCTAGTGTCCTGAAACTACACATCAGATTTTTTCGGGGCAGTCGTGGCCTAGTGGATAGAGCGTCGGACTTGTAACCCGAGGTTGTGGGTTCGAATCTCGGCTCCGGCAGGAATAGTCCACGACTGAGGTGAGACCCTTGAGCAAGGCACCGAACCCCTAACTGCTCCCCGGGTGCCGCAGTGCCGGCTGCCCACTGCTCCAGGTGTGTGTGCACTTGGATGGGTTAAATGCAGAGAACACATTTCACTGCTGGTTATACTCTATATAATTGTGTATGTGACAAATAAAGCTCATCTGAGCATCTGAGAGCATCTAATTAAGCAGGACTGATCTAGAAGGAATATAACCGGGATTCCATGATGACAGTTAGCATTGCTCACCAACAAATCATTAACAATTACAATTTCCAAGACACAATGGTGGGATTCTTTCTCTAATATGACTTGGCTTATAGAGACAACTATATTTCTGAGGCCTGGAAAGCTGTAACTCTTTTGAACACCTTCTCAGTCTCCAATGTCTTAGCTTTGACAAGCAGACTAACTATAGCATTATAACTCCTACTTCCCGCTCCAGAGTCCATCCAGCTAACATCTAAACAAGCTCATGTTAGTTAGTGGCCTAGCCAGGCTTACCTGTTGGAAAGGAAGTCAAGTTTGCATCTGCAAAGAAAACCAACAACAATCTCACCATATTCTGAACCATAGAGTGATGCTCATATTAATCTACATTTTGACCCCAATACTTGGTGAGTATTGTAAGATTACTGTTTATACTTCACCTTTAAAACTTGAAGTAAAACTTATACTGCCCCTAGTGTCAGAGATGTAGCATGTCACGACCAAATCAAATCTTCAGGTAATGTTAATCATGTATGGGCCACATTATGTCCAGTTTTTTTCTTTTGTTTTTTTTTCACTGATATTTTACTAAAATAAATACAAATATAGAAATAAATAAAAAGATTAACTAACTAAAAAAAATACATCTAATAACATGAAAATAGAAAAAAGGGAAATTGGCAAGTCTATGCCAGGGTTATTATAGCTAACTGAAATTAAATTAAATATGAAAAACTTATTTCAGCTAGTTTCCATTTACTAGTTGCCATAAACTAACATTTTAAGTTAATTTAACTTCTACTAAAAAAAGAATACAATGTATATGGACACACATACATGCACAAAACTACTAAAACAATACAAATTTAAATGAAAACATAAAATATAAAAATAAAACTGATTCAGAATATTAATAAAAACTATAAGAGTGTCTCTGAAATACTAAATAACACTGGTCTGCACCATGAAAGAAAACGGCACAAAAAGTAGTTTCTTAATAATATTTCTAAATTTCTTTAATTTTTTTTTTTTGTATTATTTTAGAATCAATATACTGACAACAAACACTTTTCTAAAAGCATTTAAAAAAAAGAAAAATATTGACTTGACTACCCTTTTAATATTTTACGAATCAGGGATATTTATCTTTTTCCATTTTTTTGTTACCACTTATTTCTAAATATATATACATATTCGTTCTTTTGAACATCATATTTGAAGCTTATGCCTCATTAAAAAACTAAAAGCTAATGTAAGTAAAAGAATATGAAAAGAATATTACAAATCATGGCTGTTATTTATCTAAAAAAATTATGATGTACCAGTAACATACCACCAACATGTTCCTGTGGCTCAGTGGTTAGAGCATTGCGTTAGCAGCACAAAGGTTGTGGGTTCATATTTGGGTTTGATGGGAACACAATACTGACAAAAAAATGATTGATAAAGCTGATCGGTTAACGCTTTGGATAAAAGCGTCGGCTAAATGCATAAAATAACACAATCATGATGTACCAGTAACATACCACCAGCATGTGTTTAACAAAGCAGTCTCTGAGGAGCACTTCTCTCCTGTAAGGATGACCCCAGGAAAAGGTTCCTGACTGAGTCACAGTGTGTGCGTGTGTGTCTCATATGTGTGCCATATGTGTGCCAATATAAGGGCACCTAGGGACCACAAAGGAAAGCAAAATCTCCTTCAAAGGACTCCCTGATCTTCTTTTAACTCTGCAAGTTCTTTCCTGAGCAGACTTATGACCCTATGACCCCTATCAGATCCCAAGAGCCCCTGGCCGCCCCCTCTCCTAATGCACTACCTCTCAGAGCCTTTAATTTATCGGCTGTCTCTCATCCTCTCATTCCACCTGTTTTTTCAATCCTTCCCGAGAAAGTTTCAATTCCTCCCATGATTCACAACCCGCTAACTCCGAGGTCACATTCCTCTCGGTGGAAAGCGTGAGAGAGAGTCGAGCTATTAAAAAACACTCTGTATTTTATATAAAAAAACTCCAATATATCAGTCCTTCACTGTTGATGACAACACGTCTATGCTGTCTACAACAGGAAATCGCACAGAGCACAATGCTAACGTCTATGATTTTCCAGGTAATCTGATAAATTAAAAGTAATTTCATTGAAAAACCCATTTCATTTCAATTGTCCAAAAGCCGAATTGGTTCCACAGATGTTGCGAGGTTCATATACGCCGCCCTTCGTCAGTAAGTCACTCTGAGCTCTGACCTTGTGGAGCGTACAGTAATTGAGATTCACAGCTCATTGTTAGCTAATTAAAGACACCTCAAACCTCCTGGAGCCCAGAGAGAGAGAGAGAGATTGGGAGAGAAAGAGCAGCAGACACGAACAGTGACCTCTAAATGAGAGACGGGGCATCTGGGTCCTTATTTTAATTAGCAGCTGGCCTATCGCACAAGTCTTTATTATTCTAATGCACATTGTCTATATTTAAGACAAGACACGCTCACACACCTGCTCAAGCACACGACACCATCACATAAAGAATTACAAATTAAAATGTAGATCGATATGATAATTGTGCAAGGTTACATATACAGGGGTGTTTCTTTAATTATGGGCCACAAGATATTTGTTCTCATTAAAATGTTCACAGATTATATTTACCTTGATTTTTCTTTGCTTTCTTCACATATCACGTCTCATATATCATATCAAACTCTTCGTTAGAAACTCAGTCTTTATTGTCTTTCTGGTGAAAAAATTATACTAATTTTATTAAGAACAATATTGTTGGTTGAAGTGACATCCAAGCTGAACAAAATTTGAAAACAAAAACATTAATGTATAAATACTGTAAGTCGCTTTGGATAAAAGCGTCTGCTAAATGCATAAATATAAATGTAAATACTGAAATGGTTCATAATTATTTCACTCTGTTTAAATAATAATCTTCGTTAATAGTCTTTATTGTCTTTCTGGTGAATTATATAATTTATTAAGAACAATGTTGGTTGATGAATTGTCAAAAACATATTTTAAGATTTAAAGTCAGGGTTCATAATTATTTCACTCTGGAAAAAGAAGGGAAAAAAGCATCTAAAAAATGAAAAGGGAAGTTTCCAAGATGCTTTTTAATGTGACTTTCATATAACAAAAATACATAAAAAGTGAATCCAGTATTACTTTGAATAAAAAAAGTTCATAAAGTACACTACATTTCGAACATTTGGGGTCGGTAAGATCTTCTTATGTTTGCTTATGACTTTTAGGATGCATTTAACTGATTAAAAATACAGTAAAACACAAATATTATGGTCAAATGTATGGTCAAAATTATTATCAATGAAGATATTTTGTAAATTTCCTACCATAAATATATCAAAACTTAATTTTTGATTAGTAATATGCATTGCTAAGGACTTTAAAGGTGATTTTCTCAATATTTAGATTTTTTGCACCCTCAGATTTCAGATATTCAAATAGTTGTGTCTGGACCAAATATTGTTCTATCATAACAAACCATACATCAATGGAAAGCTTATTTATTCAGCTTTCAGATGATGTATAAATCTCAATTTAGAAATTGAGCCTTTTGACTGGTTTTGTGGTCCAGGGTCACATATAAAGTGTCTTTGTCACTTTCAATCAATCTAATGTATCATTTCCAAACAAAAGTATTAATTTCTTTAAAAACAAACTTCCTGATTCCAAACATTTGAGTGGCAGTGTACTTTATAATATGCTTACTTTGCCTTTATTCTACTACATAGAGACACACAGAAAAATAGAGCCAAGATGTGACAACATATAAACTGTGACCTTGTGAACCAAACAGCTCCAATGTGTCATTAACACATATTACCCATCACACTATAGCTCTACAGTGAATGACAACATGGACATCTCTGACATTAAAAATGTATTTCAAGTTGATTTCACGAGTAAGCAGGTAGAAGTGAACGTGTAAAAAAGTGTCTGCTTTCATACTGTACACATTTAGATACATTAGCGGCTTGAAGGACTTGGTAATGCAAGACATTATATAGGCAACCTTGAGAGAGCCAGAAAAAAAAATGAATAACAGCATCTGCCTTTATCTTCACTCTCTTCAGCAAACACATTCCCTGAGCTTTCACGAGCATAATCGTGTCCGTTTCTTCATTCGGTGAGTTAATGATGTTCTTCAGCATAACTGAAATGACACATTTATACAACAGCCACCGAGGGAAATAAAATCCACCTCGCTTTAGACAGAACACTCTAGCAGAAGGACCAAATATTCACTCTGTTGTCTCAACAAGACCAGACAGCATGTTTGTTTTATTTATCACGTCCACTCAACTTTCCCAAAGCACCTCGTCCTCTTTTCGCTTTCGGTTTGTCCTCGTATAAAACACAAACCAGAATTGTGTTCGTTTGTGTTCATCTGGTTAACAATGCATTTGAGTTTCCTTACCGGTTATGACAGCGACCTGCCCAGCTGCTGAGCACGGATGACGTTATCGCTTTTAAAGGTGAGCTGTGCCATGCATGTAATTGCAGCATAGAGCATGTGCGACTAAATGGACGTTTTATGAGCGAGCATCCTTAGACCGCACATCAGATACCACTTCCTGAACGCTGATTAGTAATGGAAGGATGCTCATTTTATTTTCAAAAGCTCTCTGCTGTAGTGTAGCCATTAGTAAAACAGAGTCGGCTTATAAAGTAGAAAACAACACTGTGGTAAATCAAAATGAAAATGGGCCGAGGATAGATCCCAGAGGAACAGCACTGATACATTTCACACATATGATGTTTTCTTCTGTAATATCATGCAGCATTTCATTTTCAGTTATTATTAGTAAATAGTTATTAGTAATTCTTCTGCCACTGTATTGTGAGATCTTCATTTGAAGGGTTGTAACAGTTATGAACTTTCCTCAGTGACCACTGCGGGTGCTGCGTCTCAATTTCATGTTTTCATGTTCTGTTAATGTCAAGCTTTTATTTTGACAGTCTTGTGTTTTAATCGAGCTGGCCTGCCTACACAAACACATATATAATATACACATTTAGTTTTATATTACCATTGAAGTACTATATTAAAAGTACTTCATTCAAAGTTTGAAATATGATTCATAGTTGAGCTGGTTGACATCCATATGGAGAAGATTAAAGGGAAAAACACTATCATAACCCGTGCCTCTTTACAAAGTTTAAGCTCTAATTATGTTACATAATATAAAAATATCTGTATAGAATCTTGTTTTATGCTTTAAATCAGGGTTCCTCAAATCTTTCCCTGGAGGGCCAATCTGCTGCAGAGTTTAGCTCCAACCCTGATTAAACTCACTTACCTGGGATTTTCTAATGATCTTGAAGACTCTGATTAGCATGCTCAGGTGTGTTTGATTAGGGTTAGAGCTAAACTCTGCAGGAGTGGGCCAGATTTGAGGATGGCTGCTTTAAATTTTCCAAATCTGAATCCATGCAGGATAGTGGACACAAATAATGCATTTTGTAAAGTTCATAAAAACTGAAAAAAAAAGTTTTTTTTTAAGTGCCATCTATCTTGTTGAAATTTGTCCGACAGATGCTTGTTATTTTGCAACTTAAGGAAGAAAATCTTAAACAAACCTCCTTGACCTCGTGGTCTGTTAAAACAGCAAATGATACTCAAAGTGAACCAAGTAAAACTAAGTAAAACTGACGATATAACTCCTCTGCTTATCTCCGGCGTGCACCTGTGAATGAACGAGCACCTGACTCTGCTTTCACACCATCATAGTTTACAGAGAGAAAAGGTCAAGAAGCAGATGGTCGCCAGTGTGAAACCACATGGAACCCCAATGCTGAAACTCAAACAACTCAAACCACATTGAGCCACACAGACAGTAACCAGCACATGATTTATGAAGCCTCCGGCTAACACAAGTATGCAAGCCAGTAACACTGACCAGAGAACATTTGGTCCACGCACAAATTCATAACAGGACCAATATGTGTAATGCTGTTGAATGAGACACTGAAATAGCTGAATATTTAATATTAATATTAAAATGCCATCTGCTAGGGTATCTCTAGAAGAGGCTGAGAGTCAAATCAGCAATCACTAAACACACTGTTTGTCAGTCAATCAATGTCACCACAAAGAGTCTACTGACAATCCTAAGAGTTGATAGAGTTCTGATGATAAGTACAGGCCTTCTATCCCTGCACTTGCATCTAAACATCACTAATGGACGTCTTAAGTGTGCATGCTTTTACTGGGCACATCACTGATCACTCACAAGAGCAGGAGGAGAATATAGACAACAGACTGCACTGATGATCTGTCATAAAACATTCAATGAAGAGTGTAATACCTCATTTGTAAAGCTGAATACAGTCAGAGTGAATTGCCATTCACAACCCATTTTAAGTAAATACTATGACTTCTTTGTGAAACAGAATATTTAGAGGATAAAGACAGTTATACTTTTATTCAGCAAAGGCACATTAAATTGATCAAAAGTGACAGAAAAGACATTTCGATTGTTACAATAGATTTCGATTTCAATTAAATTCTGCTCTTTTGAATGTTATACTCACCAAATCGTCCTAAAAGTCCATGAAAATGTATAAACATTTCTACAAAAATATTAAGTAGCGCTGATTTTAACATTGCTAATAATAAGAAATAATACTTGAGCATCAATTCAGGATATTAAAATGATTTCTGAAGGATCATGTGATACTGAATGCTGAAATTCAGCTTTGCATCACAGAAATAAATTATGTTTTAAAATATATTAAAATAGAATAAAGTTCCTTTTAGTTGTAATAATATTATGGTTTTTACTGTGTTTTTGATCAAATAAATGCATAAAAAGCTTCTTTCAAAAGTATTTAAAAAATCTTTCCAAGCAAGCCCAAATTTTAAAAAGGTAAGATGCAGAAATAATTTTCACTCAATAATTTCTAACTTGCACAATTATGAAAAACAGCAAGTATTATTTTTGAAGTACCAAGACTGAAATAGCATTTTCTTGTATGAAGTACTCTGATCATTTGTTTTGTTTGCAACTTAAAAAAATATTTTCATAGTGTACTCTGCCAATGAAAATACAAACACACAAAGAGTGAAACGGTTCAGCACTAAAATAATACATCCGCACTTTTATAAAGTAATTCGTCCAATTAAATGATAGGAAAATCTGTGAAAATCAATGATTAACATTAATTCAGGGATTTTAAAATGTACTTTGGATGCAATAGCAGAGGACACTAAACAAAACCTATGATGGTAATCAACTGAAGACATTCAACAGATCCAAAGAAAACACTGCACTGCAAGAATGGTAAAGCAGAAAGACAAATCCTGCAAAAACAGGCCACAGGAACGCTCCAAAATGTGCGTGGGACTCAAGATATCCGTATGTGCTAAAGAAGAAAAGGAAGTGATTAAAAGCAGGACGGTTACTTACGAGACCTGTCCTCTTTCCATCTCCACCCACCCTTTTTTCTCCATGGTTTGTCCCCATCCCAGCCAAGCCCGAGCGCCGTCCAGACCCCCAGCAGCAGGAGGGTGAGAGGTAACACCAGCCCTGCCCTCATTCCAGTACGTCTCCAGAGAGAAAGATTCACATCACATCACATCCAGCTATCTCCAGCCAAGACGCTACTGAACCCTTCAGAGGTGTCGCTACAAACCGCACGCTGCTACTTTAACACCAGAAGAAGATCCCAGGTTCAGCAGCGCAATATTGATCTTTTCATCCCACCCAGTCACTCCAGAGTATTTACTGACACCCCAGCCGAGCGGCTTTCTAGGCGCGCTCTAGCTCCAGCTGAAATCCAATTTGGACGAGAGTTGTCGCTGAACGGCATGGCCAGGTGTCAGAGAAATATCGACACACTGCTACTGCTCCGGAGAGCAGCGGCGGTCCCTGTTACAGCCTCCTCATCAGAGGCACAGGGAGAAGCTTCTGTTGATATGAAAA
This sequence comes from Ptychobarbus kaznakovi, assembly GCA_027422405.1. Taxonomy (NCBI): domain Eukaryota; kingdom Metazoa; phylum Chordata; class Actinopteri; order Cypriniformes; family Cyprinidae; genus Ptychobarbus; species Ptychobarbus kaznakovi. The sequence goes on from CM049813.1 coordinate 20,646,071, forward strand.
CAGCAGATAAATCAAAAGTGAATGGCTGAGTCCTGCAGCCACGGCGACTGAGTGAGAGAGAGAGAGAGAGAGAGAGAGAGAGAGAGAGAGAGAGAGAGAGAGAGAGAGAGAGAGAGAGAGAGAGAGAGAGAGAGAGAGAGAGAGAGAGTGTGTGTATAAGAGAGAAAGTCAATTCAAGCTAACAAGTGGCAACCGTTCCATTAAGACAGCTCTTGTCAGGCGAGTTACAGCTTCTCTAATGTGAGAGAGGCTCATACAGTAATGCTCGTTACAGTCCTCCGGGGAACTTCCTACTTCGGAATTGCGATGTGATTTTGGTGGCAATATTTAATTTTCTAACAACGTGAAGTTTGGGGTCAGTACAATCAGATACAGACACAAACACACACACATACATACACAGGATCAAGCTAGATTAACATGATGATGTTTTTACATTACATAAATCTGAATAATTGAATAGGAGAAAATCATATAATCATACATAATGTTACCTATATCACAATGTTTTTGAAAGAAGTCTCTAAGGCTCATGCATTTACAGTAAAAACAGGAATATTGTGATATATTATTATTTAAAACAACTGTTTTCTATTTTAGTATATTTTGACTATTAATTTATTTATTACTGATATGTAATATGATCAATAAATAAATAAATACAAATAAAAAAATGCAAGCAACATACTACCATTTCAAGTTTGGGGTCAGTAAGATTTTTTATTTATTTATGACCACTATTTATTTATTAATTTTCCAGTAAAGATGCATTAAATGGATCAAATGTGACAGTAAGGACTTTTTGAGGTTAAAAGATTTCTATTTCAAATAAATGCTGTGCTTTTGAACTTTATAAATTCAAAATAGCTTTTCAAACAGTTTCCATAAAACTACGAGGAAGCACGATGTTTTTCAAGATTGATAATAGTAAGAAATGAGCAGCGAAATCGGCATATTAGAATGATTTCTGAAGGAGTAATGATGCTAAAAATTCAGCTTTGCATCACAGGAATAAATTGCATTTAAAAAAATGACAACAAAGCAAAAACTTATTCTAAATTGTAATGATATTTCACAATATTACAGTTTTTACTGTATTTTTAATCAAATAATGTAGCATTTGTGATAATAAGAGACTTCTTTCAAAATCATGCCGACTCCAAATTTTCTGAATGTAGTGTATATAATATTGCAAATATCATTATATTACACTAGTGACTGACATGATTTAAGGCCAGCACGACACTGTGTTTTGTATTCCCAGCATGCTCTCATGTAGCTATCTGTGTAACTCAAGCATGTCTATCAAGCTCCACGCAGGCATCAAACAGCACCGCCCACTGCCAGAGACGGCACACACCTGTCCACACACACCTGTTCACACACACACACACTGTGTACGTCACAAAACAGCACATACATGTGCGTTCTGGTGAGTCTTCCATACATGCACACATACACCATTTAAATGAAAAAGTGCTGTTCATAGCTTACGTTCTTATTACACTGTCTTTAAAAAAAACTCTGCACACTGAGAAACTAACCAAACAGGAATCATATACTAATGTTAGGGGAACATTCTGTGCTTCTGGATATAACACATGATTACATCAGCTTGACGAAGTGTGATAAAATCAATTTAGGTCAATTTCAGCTTGTTCCTTTGATCAGGTGAAATGAACGGAGATGGACATCAACACCTTCAAATGCCTTTTAGATCCTTTAGACTGTGCTGGATGATGCTCTAAGCCCTTTCTTCATTTATTGATGGCTTGAAAATATGTGGAAACGGTAAATGAGCTTACATTAGCGGCTGATGAAGCCCTGCTTTGATGAAACTTTAATGATTACTCCTACCATGTAATTACTTTTATGAGGAAGCCAAGGACCCTGCGGCCTACTTTGTTACCATAGATGCCACATTACCATTATAATGCCATTTGCAAGTAATACAGCAACTTCGAGAACAGACCTGCCTACGACGAGGGTGAAAAGAGAAGCATTTGTTAAAATGGTCAACAGAGAATAAAACAGCATAACAATTTATGTATACGATATAGAAATATTTCATAATAATATATATATAGACTTGGCAAAAACCTTAAAAGAGAATTAGATATCTATAATATGAGCATGTATGAGTGAAGGAAATTAGTCGTCCCTTTAAACAAGGTGATCTGAAGTGAATGAATTCATACACTGGATTATGAGTGAAACTGTTCAGTGTTTTTTGGCAGGATGTCACCTATTTTAGATGTAAAATGTGTCTCGTAAGGCTGGAAGCAGCAGCGGGCCGTGGCCTCCCTACAAAAGCCTTCGAGTTATTCTTTAGCTGACCTTGTCCACAATTGTGATTTAGAGACGCTCAATTGCAACACACACACACACACACACACACACACACACACACACACACACACACACACACACACACACACACACACACACACACACACACACACACACACACACACACACACACACACACACACACGGAGCGAATGGAAATCCAGCGTCTCCGCCCTCCTTCAATCTCTTCCTCTGCTCGCACCTTCTTTTACAATCCATCATCTGAGCTGTAAAAGATATATATGAGGTTTCACTAAATGTATATTGACCTACACTCTGTGATCTTATTACAATGACTTTAACCAGAGAACAAAAAATTGAAATATACACACATGCAAACATAAAATGCAATTTTATATATCAATTATTTTATTAGTTTAGTCATTGCACTATTTTTGCCATGCCATTTTTGTTTTTAGTTTTGCTTTTACTGTTGTAATGATATATTCTATATATTCTCAAAATCATCCTCCATTTTTGAACTAAGAAATGGAATCATGCTGCAGGAAGTGACATCACTTCTGGTTGAAAAATTAACAGCATCAACATCAATAAGTATTCGCAATGGATTTAATGAATTCTCCAATCTTTACAGTATTTGATTTGAATTATATCTACAAAATGTTGATGTTTGATAAAGTTTCAGAAATTTGTACGATATAATAAAAAAATTCAAGAGGGTTAAAAAAGGCTGCTCAAAATACAATGAGAACACGTAATACTGTGAAATATTATTATAATTTAGTACAACTGTTTTCTATTTGAAAATGTAATTTATTCCAGTGAAGCAAAGTTGAATTTTCAGCATCATTATTCCAGTCTTCAGTGTCACAAGATCCTTCAGAAATCATGAGGCTATAAAATGTTAAATCATGTATATGAATGCTAATAACAATGTTCTGTCCTGTTTCAAAAGAAAACAAAAAACTAAAGCAAAATTAACTTTAAGAGGACATGGTGGACATAGTTGGAAAAAATAAGTGCAATATAACAACAAAGTTAAAGCCAAAGTTTCATAGTGCAAACTTTGTTACGATAAACAGTTTATGCATAAAGTATGTGTATATTTTATTTTATCAGCAAATATGAAAATAGACACATTTTAGAGTCAGAACTTACATGATTCTAAAAGTTGTAAAAGTGACCAAATAGTCTGGAAAATGTTATTAAGGCGTGTTTGACAGGAAAGGGCCCGCCATCACAGCCGATATGCCCCGGGGAGCCCACGTTACACCAGCTCTGTCCCCCAATCAATCAGCCGCATCCCTCCCTCAGAGCAGCTGAAACAGATCCAGAGCGCCTGAATCAATTAACAGCTGATGTGGGCTGAAGGTTAATGCATGCAAGACCAGGCAAACAGCAGCCATTACTCACGAGGGGAGCGCTGTAATCACGAGGCTTGTTAGCTTATCAGGAGCGGTTTTATACTTTGCCCTACACAAAGCTTTTTTTCTTCATTTAGAGACAAAGAGAAGGGTCACCTTTTTCTTTTAGAAGAATCTGTTGAAGTAGAGGGTAAGAACTTGACCTGGACTCCAATCATAGTTTGGGACTTTAAAGAGTGCATTGCTGTTTTCAGAAAGACTTTTGGGGACAGAAGATGTTTTTCATTAAATCCGTCCCTCGGGTCAAAACGACCCGAAACTGATTTTCAAAGATGAGCGTTGATCTTTATGTTTGTTATACAAAAACTTTTTAAATCGAGCGTTGATCGTATGTTTGTTATACAAAAACGTTTTTTAAAGTCATACAAAAAAATTTTTCAAATCATTTTTTTTTTAAATAGGAGTGTTTGATACAAAAAAATTGGAGTGGATTCGAAGAGTTCAAGATTTTTTTCAAGATTTTTTTTATTTTTATTGTCATTACATTAATTTATGGAATAAATGTAAGTCAGGTCCGCTCCCTTAACAGTGCAATTATATGTAACACAAACACAAGAGAATATACATAAATATTAGGGATAGGACGATACACCTACCTCCCGATTCGATACTATCACGATACTTGGGTGCCGATACGATATGTATTGCGGTTTTTTTAAGAATTTCGATTCTACAAGTACTGCGATTCGATACTGCGGTGTTGTGATTTCATTTTTAGTTTTTAACTCTGGACCGTGGGAAAAAAGTTGAATGATACACTTAATATACAGACTGTCATAATAATAATAAAAAACACATCTTAGCAGTCATTTCTCCTGTTTTTATTTCAGTTTTCAGTAAACATAAACAAACAGCCACAAAAAGTCCTAAAGAAAAATACCTTTTGAAATAAAGTGCCCATCAAACTAGTTCCATTAATAAAATCTAATAAAATGAAGAGTTTGTGAAAGCTTTCTTTAACATCAAACTTAACTCGAAAGCCATTCTTTTAAATACTGGACTGTGTTAAATAACATATATAAGCCTTGACCCACTTACCATATTATATAAATAATTTGTTAAAAACAAAAACTATGCTAAATTCATAATTTAAGGTAAATAAAATAAAAAAAATCACCAAAAATAATAACAAAACCTACATAAATAATTAGAATAATATTTTTTTTAAATGGATGAAAAAACTAATTCAGGACTGAAAAAAAAAATGTAACGTTGAAGGTCTTCGGGTCATTTTGACGTGCGAGGGACACTTTTGTTACAGGTTTGGGAGGGACAGATAAAAAAGAAAATAATATTTTGCTTGATGCATATTAGCAATCTTGTGCTGCCACAAGGAAATAAAGGAAATGTAATTTGGTCGCCCAAGCTTGTCAACTCATAAACAAGTTATGTATCACGCATTATCACTGTAATTCATCAACAAAAGTGTGAGGAAAAAACTATTTTACATTCAACATTCACAATTACAACTTTACTTAATACCAGTTAGCTCCACCAACGGCTCAGAGATCGGCTGGTTAGTCTTTGCCGAGACCCTCATCCATAAACAAGTACTATCGCTCTTTCAGAGGTTTGAAGATAGAGAGTGTGAAACATGGCGGGTTTGAGACTGATGACTGAAGTGATGAGGCAGAAGAAGTGTAAAACTCTTCCTCTCCTGCTGGAATGAATCCTGCCTCGTCTGCGGTCTCATAATAGAGCCAGAGCCCGACGAGAGACTGCGCTGTGCAGGGGCAGATTTACTACTGCCGGATTTAGTTTTGTTAGCATCTCTCTTCACTGCTCTGTGCTGCTGGGTAAGAGTAATTACAGCTGGAGGATGCACGACTGCATCTACAGGAAGCTAAGCAGATTTACAGCTAATACTCTCTCTCTCTCTCTTCCTCTGGGTATGTATTTGTGTTCATGTGAGATTTAATTTACTTGCTAAAACTACTTACAGTAATAAAGAAAATACATTTATGTAAATTATTCCAGTTTGATATAAGGTTTTAATATTTTCTGACCTGTATAAACTTAATTTGCTTTATATAAGATTTTATGACCAGCAGAGGGCTAAATTGGGGGGGGGGGGTATATTTATTTAATTGTATTATTGAAGAATTTTCATCATATTCACATGATTTTACCCAAAGAAAAAAAAGTCTACTATTAGGATGTTAAAATTTTGATATTATTTGCAGGATGATAAAGCTAATTTTCTCCCCCGTTTAACGATGAAAGACAAGTCTCTCATTAATGTAACAAAAATATTATTATAGAATTGATATTATGTATTTATTGCTCATAATATTTGTTGTACTGCCTTTGATTAAAATGCATTGTTTTTTAATTTATATAAAAAAACATAAAATTACAGCAAAACAGAATTTTGAACTGAAAAAATAATCGTAAGTAGAACCAAATAATAATAATAAAAATATTAATAATAAGTAAAACTACTGTACATTGGGCTACACGTGTTCTGATCCAGCAGATGGCAGTGTTGGTGCTGTAAGCATTTTAACAACACCACAGAAGAGATAACCTCAAAATATCAAACTTTCTTGTTAAGTATTACTTTTGCACATATTATGTATTTTATGCACAGCACTGAAGGACCCCTGACTCCTGTGTGGGATGCATTATTAAAAAGTGCCAGTCTTTGAGGAAACAGCAGCTGTTTAGAAATAAAATGCACTGTAGTTTTAAATGAGCCTAGTCAAAAAGGAATCATTAATTTGTCAGACTTATATCAATATATCCACTGTCACCGAGAGCAGGAGAGATCTCTTTTAACTCTCTGAATCTTTAGATACGGCTGAAAAATACACTTCAGTGAACCTTTCGCTCCCAGTAGAGCCTTTCAATTGCAAACGGCTCTTCAAAAGCTCTCTTTGAATAAAAATGCCCTGGGTTCCTCAACAGATCATGCTCTCTGTGGCAATAACTACGTGTTCTCTGAAAAACTTTCCAGTCAATCATACAGTAGAGGGTCAGTGAGGTGCTTTAGCGTTACTGTCCCGTCTACAATCTGCAGCTGTAATTCGTCTCTGAACCAGTAGATAGCAGCATCTCACTTAGAGTCGTTTTCAACAAAGGATTTCCGTTCACTGCTCAGAATGAACTTCTGCTGAGATCCTGTTAACAATTCTGTGCTATTATGGGACTTAGATGCATTTTGACCTGTAAAACATGACCAGATATACTTCACACTTCAGCACATTTTGAAGATGTAACAATGGTAATAGTGTGTTTTTGGACATGCAATCTTTTTAATACCATGGCACATAAGTAATTCGGTATTATCAAAATACCATGATATTACCATCTGATACAATGAAAAGGACGTTCCATCACATTTGTTTTTTTATATAGCTCACATGTGGTTAAACAATTTTTTTTATTTTATTTGAATAGTCAAAAAAAACTAAATCTCACTATTTCAAGCAGCTACAGAACACAATAACCGACCAATAGAGGGCAGCGCCGCCTCATTCACCAGACGAGACACGGCCCGAGCTTTACCTCAACCTTAAACAGGCAATCATAGAGTTTCATTGGGACTAATTACCGTCTTTCCTCAAAAAACAAAATGTGAATGATTGATGCAGTTTGTTTTCAAATTAACATCCAAAATGGCTCCTTTAGCGCATGGAGCGGCTAATTGGGGTAAGTAAATACACATACATCCATAATGCAAATACCCCGGGTGAGCTGGAATACATAACGCCGACGCTGTCTGGCGATGACCTCGCTTTCATTAAAAAGCCCGTAAGCCCTCGGAGAGGAGCAGAGGAATCATTTAGGTGAGGATCAATGGGGTGCTACGGTGAGGGTGAGATCTTTATACCGCGGGACTGGCTTAGTTCAGCCGCTGTGAATAAAACAATCAGGATAAAAAGTTGATCCTTGGGAATCCAAGTAACCCCATGGTGTATTTCTCGCTATATTTCATCAAAGGGTTTCACATGCACCCCATGAACAACGCAAAGTTTTGCTACATTTAGGACTATTGCTTTTAAAGTTTGACTGATGCAAGCTGCACAGATCCTATGAGTGTTTCAATCGGAAATAAGTTGCATTTATAACATATAAACATATTGTATGTTCTTTATCCTTTAAATGAAATTGCACTAAAAGAGCTTTAGTGTTATTATTATATAAGGAGTGGGACTCTCATTTTGGAGTTCAAAGTGGACCACAAGATGGAAATGTAATTTTGGATTTATTTTGCAGTAGCATTGTATTTGCAATTAATATTTAGGAGGACGATTACATCAAAAATGTGCAATTTATAGACAGAAGCACAAATCTGTACCCTGTTGACTTTCAAATTGTTTGCTAAAGAGATAATTCACCCCAGAATGAACCATTTCTCATCAAATGTTGTTCCAGAATTGCATAACTCTTCTGTCTTCTGCAGAACACAAAAGATATTCTGAAAAACATTGGGAATGAAGCCCATTGACTTCCGATGTATGGACAAAAAAAAGATACAATTCTCAAAATATCTTCTTTTATGTTTCACAGAAGCAAACTACAGTTTTGAAGACATGAGGGTGAGTAAATAATTAACAGAATTTAATTTTTTGGGTTAATTATTCAATGGGGTCCAAACAACCATCATGATAAACATATCCTTCTATGTATATATTGCACATTTTATGAGTAATTGTTTAAGATTAATTGCAATATACTACTGCAAAATAAAATCCAAAAGTATGAGAAATTACATTTCCATCCAAAAACCGGGTCTGTAATAACACTAAAGCCTCTTTAAGTTATCAAACTATAACACAGCAGTAAACAATTATAAAACCCACACTAATCCCAATAACACAAAAGAGGGTTTGTATAATCACAAATTCTAAGAATCCAAAAGCACTGACTGTGCAGCGCGAGACAGCAGCTATTTTTTACCTATAGCTCATTTGAAGGATTACAGGGGCGGAGAGAGAGAGAAAAAGCATGGATCAACGGCTGGCCGGGCGAGACATCCCAACAGCATCCTGAGACATGTGCTGGCGGCTCCCTCTCAGTGGCAGTATGCAAATCCGCTGCTAAATTTCATTTTTCTAATCCCCTTAATCAGAAGCAGGGGAATAGGAGCCAGCTGCGAGGAACCTGTGTTAAGATGTAATTAAGCATCTGATTGAATTTCACCACATACCCAAAGAGGGTCCGTGCCAGGGCGGGGAGCGGCCCGTGAGGGGGATTCATGATAGCATGAGGGGATGGGTGGAGGGGGCTGTTTTTACACATCGGTTTGATGGACTCCTAATGGGCCGGTGGGCGACTGGGAACATTGTAAGTCAAATTTCTGCACATGGGATAAACAGCAAGCTCTTGTGTTGATATGTGTGCATTGTCTGGATGAAATTTATAAATTGCACTCAGTTTTGTGTTTTATTTTCATGAAAAACAGAAATGCAGGTTCTGTGTCAGAACCTTTAAATCATAAAAAAACTATAAATAAAGATATAATATAATAATAATACATACAGACTAAGTAATATAATATATACACACACATACAGACTGAGAGAATATAACTATTTTCACTCTGAAATTTCTAGTAAATTTCACAATTAATTAAAAAGAAACAGCAAGTAACACACCGAATTAAACTACATTTTAAATTAGAAAGACAAACAGTTTTTCATTTTAAATGTACTTTAAAACTTTTTTACTTTTTTTTTTTGCACAGTGGACACAAACGTTTCTATTTATACATATTTATTAACAGAATATACCATTTATATATACTATTCAATGTAGTTATTTAAGAAAATGGACATTATTCTTCAACACAAACAGCATACTAACAAATGAACCCAGAAAACGATTAAAAACATTTGGCTCTAATTTATACACACACAGTCTCTCTCACACGAGTCTAATTCCTGCTGAAATTCCCTTTCGCTCAGATGGAGGCAGATGAAACGCAGGGCGCAGTAGGGGTTTTGGAGAGGGGGAGGGGAGGGA